>CANNZV010002128.1:23-18813 GCA_947561585.1 Caprella mutica
TGTTTTTCAATACTTATTTACACTTTTGTAGTTCATTACTGATTAAACAAAAAATATATGTATATCGGGGGCCATGCCGCCCCTCGAACCTCCCTGCCAGGTCATTAAACAATCATGAAGTATGCAGTACAACAAACTGGCGGATACAACAAACTACATTAGCAACTCTCAGTTTAACTAGGTAAATAAGGATTAAAAAAACAGGGAGGGGGGGGGGCTCGTGACTGGGGGGCTCATGAACGGGGGGGGGGGAGCTTATGACCTAGGGAGGCTCATGACCGGGGGGGGGGGCTCTTGACCGTACCCCGACATTATCCCCCCCCAAGATAAAAGCCCCTCTCTTCTATATAGGTAAAGGAACTAACTAACCATGGTAGTTATGCAGTATTAGTTAGCAACTAAATAGTAAGCCCCCTTCTCCCGGTTAAAAGCCCTAATTTTTTTCTTAAAGGAGTTATTATAATATATGTGTAGGTATATGAGCAGGGGGGGGGGACCGGGATGTGCCACCTCCGAACCCCCCTGCAATGTAATTAAACAAGCAGTGTGTATTTCAACAAATTACTGGATACAACAAGCTAAACTAGATTACGTGCACTCGTTAGAGCACATACCTTCGCCGCCGCACTGTCCCGTTCTCTCCCAAATTCTAATAAACTGGTAACTGGATAATAACCAATCGTACCACCAAGTTTCATGCAATATGGTTCAATAGTTTTTGAGTTATAAATGACCTTGACCTTGACATTTGACCGGGTCACTCCCAAAATTCTACCAGTAGGTCACTGGACATTGACCAATTGTTTCACCTAATTTCAGGCAATTTGGTTGATTACTTTTTCAGTTATGCGAATAACAAGATGTTAAATAAATTAATAAATAAATGCTTGGTAATATATAACCTTCCGCCAATTAGCGAAGGTAATAACGGCTATTTATGTTGATCATGTTATTGGTAACCTAGTTTAAAAAAAGAGGGACTCGTGTCCAGGGTGGGGAGGGGGGTGCTCGAGTCCGGGGGGGGGGGGGGGAGTTTGATCATGTCTAATGAATAGCAACCATGTTAGGCATAGAATCAATATATTATTTGATTGAACACAATAATTATTTATGAGTAAATGGGACGACTTAATACATTTTGGGGACGTCTCAAAAGTCCGACACCCCAAATAGTCAGTCCGACAGTTACAGCTTTCTGTATTATTATTTCTCGTTTTATTTTTCGATTGAAATAATTTTTTTAATTAAATAGGTATAGGTACTGTGGCATCTTAAACTTTAATACATATATACATATTACATATTATACATATAATATATATACATAAATTATATAAACAATTCAGTAATTTTCCTTAATTTCATTTCTCTAATGTTATATGTATTCCTATCTAATTTATTCTAATATTATTAAAAGCTGTCCCTCATTCGATTTCATCATTTACTGTAGTTTTTTTTGTATCCACTGACTAGTGACTACAGTCTCTAGCGGTGCCTAAATTTGAACAATTTGGAGGGGTGGGGGCAACTGTAAACATTGTCGTACCTGTCTGATTTTTCGGCACAGACACCAAAATAAGCTCTTCTCAAGCTATCTTCCTATTCAAAATAATAATAAATCAGAGTTTATGAGTTTTTAGCCAAAATGTAGTAGAAATCACCAGAAATGTTACTTTTCTGATATTTGAATCGCTTGGGGGCAACTGTTAATCATGTCAGAATTCACTCAAATTTCAGTACACGTACCTTTATTTGTCATATCAACTTTATATCACTATTCCATAAGTAATTTCCAAAATGTTGTTTTTTGGCCCACCGTAATATACATCTCTAACTGTGAGCATCTAAATATATTATAAATTGGACATCGAAAATACAGTGACCATTCTTTTAATTTACAGTATATTTCAAATAGCTACTAAATTATGACAATGTTAAATTAAGTCACATTTAAGGGTATCCCTGGTGGTTTTGCTAGCTAATTATTATTCTTCACTTGAAAATTTTCTTATTAAGTAGTAGTAATGTAAATACCTATTGTTTGTCGTCCATTATCAATTAATAATATTTATATCACTTTGCTGGGTGAGATAATAAAGACTTTTATCCTCAATTGATCATGAATCAATAATATTGTACATTGATAACGTTAATTAAAAATGTTTTTACAGAAAAATACCAATAACAATATAACTGGTCGCTAGAACGGAAAGAAAAGTTTGAAAATTCTTAATGATAAATGTAAATGGTTTAAAAATTCAAAATATACATAATTTGAGCGACTGATTTCAAATTCTGTAGCTTGCCTTATATTAAATTAAATTTTTTTGCTCAATAATGATGACAAAGGAAGAAATATTTAATCTATGAAGTAAATGAATAAACCCTATGAAAAGCAATATATAATTTATTATATCACCAATTGAAATAATTAATTTTATATGTAAAATAACAATAAATGATGTATGAAGAAATTTGTATTTATTATGTAAATAATTAATCGTATAAAAATATTATGCATATTTAAAGTTAAGTGGCCTGATAATTATTTGGGTGGCAAATATCCGGGGGTGGCAATTGTCCGGTCACATCAATATCTCTGTATTTTGTAACCAATATTTCCTACGCCTTCTCCTTTTTATCTCTATCACTATACTCCTTCGATTTGACTCACCAAAGGCAAGGAAAACTTTCGTATAGAGCAATAAATTCTGTGAGAATCTCACGAGTATAATTCCTCAGGTCAGCCATTGTCACCTGTTGAAAGAAAACTGAGTAAAAAGATGATCCATGAAACAAAGCTGCGTCTACACGTTCCAATTTATCAGCGCAGTTCACGGAAATCTATTCTCATCAGCTCAGTTATCGCTGCAACTGCACAGTCCCATTCGGAGTCAAAATTTGGGCAGTTTTCCTGTTTACACGCAGCGTTTTACCTGCAACGTCTTGAACTGCGCAGGCAAACCAGTGTAAAAAACGTAGCGTGTAAACCAGCCTTAAGATCATCAAGTGAGCTTTTTTGAACTTCGATCTAGATATTTAATTTTTTTTAGATCGAAATTTTTCTGTATTTGAGTAAAAAAGTTTCCGAGAATTTTACAGTTCTTGTGACTTATCCCGGTTTTATTACCATTTGTCCCAATAAGACAGAGTCGTGATTTGGTAATAAAAGCGGGGCCTGCCTGCATTTGTAAATTTAGTATTTTAGCGTTGTGGTTTGATTGTAATGGTACTTTTAGTATAGCATTGAAGTACGATTATAACGTAGCTGTAATTCTTGAACTATTTTTCTATTTATCAATGTTATTCAATTGAAAGTAACTGTGATATTATTATTTATTTATAGCCCAATAATACTCGCAAAGAGAGTACCAGGACCGGATTCAGAATCAAAATATATGTGCCTTCACTAATCTTCTAAATCTGCGCATTTCTAATAAAATATTTTCATTCTCAATTCACCGTCCTGGCCAGGTTCAGGAGAGAGCCCCTGGGGTGGATGTAAGGAAACTAGAAGTGATGTTATTAAATTGATAGGGAATCCTTATTGGTTACCAAATTTCACGATATATGGGACAAATTAAAATCTTGAGTAGTTCAGAATCATATTTATTGTTCTGGTACAGCCTGTGTTTACAATCAGTCTCTTGAAAATAAAAACATAAGGTTGAGACTACATTGACCATATGAACTAAATAATTAAAATAAATGTAAAGTAAGCAGCTTGTAGCTACCATCTTAGCGCCAACTTGTAAAAGAACTGTTCCTGGAATAGAAAAATAATTTATCAGTTATTGAACAATGACATTTGTATAAAATAGTTAGCTAGTACCTAACCAGATGAATTAAATTTCAAAATATTAATAACGTCGAATAGAGCGCTTTGAGCATGGAAAAGTATTATGAAATAGTAAAAAAGAAAAGGATCAACAGAATGTGCTAATTCACTAATGAGTAATGATGGTACTTTTATTAATACCAACACAGAGGTTCAGAAATAACTTACCCCCCAAAGGATGAACCTCCTGCTCCTCCGAAAGAACTGTTCGGGTTTCTGGAAAATAAACATGTATTGTATTACGTCGAAAGAGGAAAACCATGACAGGAAATTTGAAACCATTAGTAAATAAAGTCATGTATATTTAATAAAATGAACATGTGAAAAAGACACCCCCAGGGAAATGAGACATGAGTAAATCTTATTTGAAATTATTCAGTCACAAAATCTAGATCACTAAAAGTAGATCTTTGAAGAAGTCACTAAAATTTAAGACAAGTGAACCATGACAAGTGGACCAAAAAATACGAAATTTAACACCAAACCCCCTCAGATTTGTATGAAAGTTGGTACAGAGGGTTCTTGTGCCCAAAAAACTCTTTGAGAATCTCAGCTCTCTAGCTCTTATAGGTCAAAAGTTATGACCTTGTGAACTTTTGAAAAAAAGGGGCAAAATGCCTTGACATCACAATTTTTGAAAGGTCATAACTTTCTTATTATTAGACCTAGAACAAAAAGTTTGGCATGTTTTTTGTTCAGAATGAGCTAGGCAACAATTCTAGGTGATTTATTTTATTTTTTTGAACGAAAAAGGGCACTTACCCTCTTTGACATTGACCTTACCCTCAAAGGCCCCACCTGACAAAAAATTTATTAGAACAAAAAATGTCGATTGACTACTTTGCTATAGATTGGAAAGTTAATATTTACTACTATTAATAGGGATTAGGGATATATTTGAGCTCAAACAGGTGCGTTAGACAAAAAAATATACAAGTACAAGAAAAAAATCATAATTTTGAAAAGTTAAATTGAAGTAGAGTTTAACAAATTACAAATTTACTAATATTGATAATTACCAATACTAAATTTATTACTATTTACTAACATTTACTAGTGTTTATCAATATTTACTAATATTTACTAGTGTTTATCAATATTTACTAACATTTACTAGTGTTTATCAATATTTACTAACATTTACTAGTGTTTATCAATATTTACTAATATTTACTAGTGTTTATCAATATTTACTAATATTTACTAGTGTTTATCAATATTTACTAATATTTACTAGTGTTTATCAATATTTACTAATATTTACTAGTGTTTATCAATATTTACTAATATTTACTAGTGTTTATCAATATTTACTAGTGTTTATCAATATTTACTAGTGTTTATCAATAATTACTATTTTTATTAAATAATATTACTAATATTAATTAATATCAAGTAATTAATATTTACTAACATTCATTAATATCAAGTTATTAATATTTACTTTATTTAACATAGTATATATTTAACATTATTGAATTCAATATTGGTAAATATTAGTAATTATTAATAAATAAGAGTGATTATTAGTAAATAATAGTAGATATTAATAAACAAGAATAACTATTTATAAATAATAGTAAATATTTAAAAACAATAGTAACTATTAGTATATAGCTAATAACTAGTACCTTTTAGTGAAGAAAAGTTAATAGTAGTAAATTTAATATTGGTAATTATTAATATTAGTAAATTCATAATTTGTTAAACTCTACTTCAATTTAACTTTTCAAAATTATGATTTTTTCTTGTACTTGTATATTTTTTTGTCTAACGCACCTGTTTGAGCTAAAATATATCCCTAATCCCTATTAATAGTAGTAAATATTAACTTTCCAATCTATAGCAAAGTAGTCAATCTACATTTTTTGTTCTAATAAATTTTTTGTCAGGTGGGGCCTTTGAGGGTAAAGGTCAAAGTCAAAGAGGGTAAGTGCCCTTTTTCATTAAAAAAAATAAAATTTTGTACACCTAGAAAGATTGCCTAACTTATTCTGAACAAAAGAATTCTAGGTCTAATAATAAGAAAGTTATGACATTTCAAAAATGGTGATGTCAAGGCATTTTGCCCTTTTTTTCAAAAGTTCACAAGGTCATAACTTTTGACCTATAAAAGCTTGAGAGCTGAGATTCTCAAAGAGTTTTTTCGGCACAAGAACCCTTTGCACCAACTTTCATGCAAATCTGAGGGGGTGTGGTGTTAACCCCTGGTCCACGAAATGCCCCATATGTGCACAAAATATAAACACGAAGATATGGTCTTTCATTTAAATTTAAAATCAGTAATGTCTGATATGAAGTTGGGTAAATTCATTTCCAAGAGAAGCAACAACTATAATCATACCCTAGTTATTGAGCAAGAATTGAATAAATTGAAGAGAATAAGAATCTCAGGAATAATTCACTCACGTTGCGGCAGCCACTCCACCAAATGTTGCCGTGTTTGCAGAACCAGCAAAGTTGCTGAAACCTCCACCCGAATCAGATGAGCCGAAAGCTGAACCACCTCCACTTGGAGCTCCACCGAAAAGACTTCCCCCTAAACCAGAGCAAAATTATAATCTATTACGTTCAGAAAAAATACACAAATTAATTTGCAAATAGAATAGATAGGATTACCTCGGTGTTTATCATTATTATTTTAAAAGATATGGACAATAAAACGTTGTTCACACTAGACTGAAATATACTCTGAAGTTAGCGATTCAGACGAAAAGTTGTGCATATGTTCTGCGCAAATGGAATGTACACAATCTTACACCGCACACACACACATCAAAAGAAAGATAGCAAGATAGTACTCACGCATACCAAAAAAGAGTAGTCAGTTTGTAACACTGCACATTAAGAGTTCAACATCCATACCGATCGTGTCTGATGCAATAAAGTACTCAACTTGAAAAATATTGGCAAGAAGTCATGTGAGAGACTATTTCTATCTTTATTTAACAACTATCTTGCAATCTTTCTTTCTCTATTCGAACTCACTTTCAGTGTGTAGTATTACCGTGTTACCCAATTTAATCTTGCTCTGTCTGTTGGTATGACTTAAGATTGTGCTGCGCGTTTTAAGGATCGAAATTGTGTGGCAATCTCGAGATTGCGCAAGGGCCTTTTATACAAATTTGCGATCGTGGCCATTTAGAGATGACTCTAGCGTCGGTTGCGTGATTTATCATTTTTATGATATTTAGGTGCTTAACTTGTAACTACCAAACTCAAGGTATATTAACTACAAGGTAGAGTATTGCGCATATTCATATTAAGATGATTACAGTTTTGTTGTGAAAGACGCTTCGGTGGCCCGGGTTAATTATATTTACATAGAAACAAGGTATGTTATTTGTTCTTTTTAGAATTGAAAGCTAAACTTCTTTTTATTTGACTAAATTGGCTAATTTTAGCATTGCCTTGATTATTCTCAAGATATATAAACTAAAAAGGTATGCTAAATGCCTTGATACGAGTTTTAGACTCTTCTGCGCATAAACAAATATGAACTTTACATACTCTATATACGGTACAGCGGGTTGAATAGTTATTTGTATATAAGGATTTGCCCATGATTACCTTCGCGATCTTGCGAAAGGTTATATTTTCATCGGAATTTATTTATTTATTCATCGTCTTTTTATTCGCTTAACTGAAAAAGTGTTCAACCAAATTGCCTGAAATTTGGTGAAACGATTGGTCCATGTCCAGTGACCTGCTGCTAGTCTTTTGACAGTGACCCGGTCAAAGATCAAGGTCACGGTCATTTATAACTCAAAAAGTATCAAACCATAACGCATGAAACGATTGTTCAATATGCCGGAACCATTTTGGGAGTGATCAAGTCAAAGGTGAAAGATCAACGTCAAGGCCATTTGTAACTCAAAAACTATTCAACCAAATTGTCTGAAATTTGATGGTACAATTTTTCAATGACCAGGAACGATCTGGTAGATTTTGGAAGCGATCCGGTCAAAGGTCAAGGTCATTTATAACTCAAAAAGTATTGTACCATATTGCATGAAACTAGGTGGGACGATTTGCTATTATTCAGTTAGCAGTTTCCTTAATTTTGGGAGAGAACGGGTCATAGCGGAGGCGAAGGTATGCGCTCTACCGAGTGCACATAATCTAATTGTTAATGCAGTGTACGGATACCATTTAAATTTTTTTTAACCCGCTGTATAGTAAGGTTCATAAACTACAGTGTATATAAGCCTTGCTGTATAGTATATAAAGTATGTAATCTAATAATGCAGGGTCACATCTGTGCGTTTGTATGTGCCTATAAAATTCGTATCAAGGCGTAGCATACCTGCTAAGTAAATATATCTTGACCAAACTACTGTATCTCGATACCTAAGTAGTTATTTCTCAACTATGGATCTAGGTATCCAACTTGTAAATTATAGCTACCAAACTAGTGTATCTAGGTACGCAATTTGTAATTACCCAGTTAATGTATCAAGGAACCTAACTAATAAATATAGATGTAGATACCTAACTTTTCATTTCCCAATTAATGTAACTTTTTATTTCCCAATTAATGTAACTTTTTATTTCCCAATTAATGTAACTTTTTATTTCCCAACTAATGTAACTTTTTATTTCCCAACTAATGAAACTTTTTATTTCCCAACTAATGAAACTTTTTATTTCCCAACTAATGAAACTTTTTATTTCCCAACTAATGTAACTTTTTATTTCCCAACTAATGAAACTTTTTATTTCCCAACTAATGAAACTTTTTATTTCCCAACTAATGTAACTTTTTATTTCCCAACTAATGTAACTTTTTATTTCCCAACTAATGTAACTTTTCATTTCCCAACTAATGTAACTTTTCATTTCCCAACTAATGTAACTTTTCATTTCCCAACTAATGTAACTTTTCATTTCCCAACTAATGTAACTTTTCATTTCCCAACTAATGTAACTTTTCATTTCCCAACTAATGTAACTTTTCATTTCCCAACTAATGTAACTTTTCATTTCCCAACTAATGTAACTTTTCATTTCCCAACTAATGTAACTTTTCATTTCCCAACTAATGTAACTTTTCATTTCCCAACTAATGTAACTTTTCATTTCCCAACTAATGTAACTTTTCATTTCCCAACTAATGTAACTTTTCATTTCCCAACTAATGTAACTTTTCATTTCCCAACTAATGTAACTTTTAATTACGCAACTAGAGTCTATTGTACCTAGGTACTCAGCTTGCAATTACCCAACCAGTGTATCTAGGTACCTTGATACATTAAAAAGTAAGGCATTTACTTCCATTCCCCCAATCAGAGCTCATTTTTTCTGTTAATGGAGGAATTCCCCAATAAGTGGCAGTTATTCTTCATACCCCGGCCTTACGTGCCTTGCGCAATTTCGAGATTGCCGCACTATTTCGGGATCCTAAAACATGCTGTGTGATCTTAACCCTATATAAGGCATAATGTTGCTTTCAGGAAACAAACCATTAAAAACTTAGTGTGCATTTGAAGCAATAATCATCAATAACAGTTTCCAAGCTCAGTTGCACAGTGTTGATTTGAAGCAACAATGGGCTAATTTTTAATATTTGATACTCAACAATAAATATATCATCAAAGGACCTTTATGGAATCATTTCACCAATAAATGTATGTCATAAATGGTTAATATAGGCCAAATCGATATATTGCATGAAACATTTATTGTGAGCATTAGCATCAATAAAATGGACCTGGATATATGCAGAGACAATAAGGATGATATAATTCTGAATAAAACAGAAAAGATAAAGTTAGCTAACGTCTTTGTATATTGTGAATAATAGGACACCATCTTGTTTTCATACGTATCGAATGAGAAAATGCCTTTTTCTCTATTTTCGAAATATGTTGAAATGGTAGTTTTATGCAAATTGGGCATAGATTCGTGACAGCTAATTTGGTGTGAAATTGTGAACCGGGCTTAAAATTTCTCATATGCATTCAAAATTAGAGTTTTTCAGAAGAAAATAGAACTGAAAAATTTGTAATCCATACATTGTTTTAGATGATATTTTAGATGATAGCTAAGCAGAACATATTTTTATTTTACCTGTAGACGCTGCAGTAGAAGAACCTCCAAACATACTTCCGCCACCACCGAAAGTACTCTGTGTCCCAAAAGCTGGGGGACTGCCGAAAGCGGGGGCTGAACCGAACTTGGGAGGAGACCCGAAGGATGGAGCACCGCCAAATGCGGAAGATTGTTGTTGCTGGGGTTGTTGAGCGCCTCCAAACATTGAGCCGCTAGAAAAAGCAATGAGATCATAGCTCCATAGAAGATAAATGGCAAAAGGTCAAATATAGAAAAGGAAACTATCTAACATTTTGAGAATTTTCAGGTAATTTCAGGTGCATCAGATATATGATTTATCTACCACTTAGCCACTTCTGTTGTTGTTAAACCTCCCCAACTTCCTCATCCCGGTCGGAGGGGCGACCAGGAGAGCCCTGTGTGTCACCCACTCAATGAGTGGATGTTGTGTGTGGTCCTATGTTGTTGTAAGGGCGGACATTGTTTGGGGATGTGGGAGACAGACCCCTGTCCGGTGTGACAGAATTCACACTGATCAAAGTCAGAAGATTAAAGGTATCCGCAAAAAAAAATTCAGTCACTTTAGTCACACCCCACACCCTTGAATACAGAAACCAAGTGGGAGGACTCATGTTTCCGTGTGTGGGTGTTGTTTGTGTAAAACCGGTGGCAATACGCAGTGCTGTGTTTTGTGTGCGTTGAAGAGTTTATAAGTGGTGTTGGGAATGTCAGGTGACCAGACTGTGTGGACGTAGACGGGGATAGGTTTTATGTACTGTTTGTAGTGTTATTACGTCTTCCTTTGAGTGTCAGTGAAGGCGCAGAGGACATTCAGTCTTCTTTTTGCTCTAAAGTGGATGACAGTAATGTCACGCCGCTCGCCTGTAACTCCAAGAATTTAAGGTGTGTAACTAAAGAGACAGAAGATTTGTTTGTGGAGACCTTTAATCTGAGTGTGTTTAGAGAGTCTTCTAATGAGTATATGTATGTTAGTAGATTTTTGGCAGCGATCTCATGTTTGGGATGTTGCGAGATGATGGTGGTGACATGGACATCATCCATATAAATTAACCTTTAAAAGACTGGCTGTGGAGTGTTAGCTCGACAAGACTTTATAATAGCGATTAAGTATTTGTTAATGATTTGAATCAACTGAGATTTCATGACGATTTTCATTAGATAGATTTGTAAATGGTCATAGCTACTCTAATTTTTTCTCAACAAAAACATTATGCCAAGCATGAAATTGAATAGCATTCTGCAATTCACGGAGTATATGTGCACTATGTCAACCCCCAGAGTACTCCCGCAAGACACTAACGCACATACGTACACTTAGTTGACAGAGGTTGCTACGCACCAAGCAATCAATTAGCTATAAGATGAAATAAAGGGATAATTAATATTTCAAAGTTTTTCATTTATCACAATTAATAGAATTGATTATAATTACCAATTTATAGAATAACAGTGACTTGGCAACAGCTCACGTACACACTACCTCATACAGAATACCTACATTCAATATAATAACTTTGTTCCCATCAATCGTGGGTAGCTATATAAAATTTGAAAAAATAAATTTATATGATAAAAGATATGAACCGACAAAAAATCATACAATTCAAGCCGCTGGTTTCCTAAATATCAATGTGTAGCGAATCCTATACAATCAGTCTTTTAGAGGCTTGAGCGGCTGGAAAGGTAATTGGAAAGCCATTACTTAAATGAGCCGTGGATTAGTGTGTTGATTATTTTGTTAATGAGTAAGTGTCTGGGTACCATATCAAAGGCTTTACGTATGTCTATGGCAGCAATAATGATCCTATCTGCAGGTTTGTTGAAGTTTAAGCGTCTCAGTGTTGTTTGTGATATGTGTGTTAGCAGGGTGAAGGTGCAGTGTTGGGACCTGAACCCGTGTTGTGAATGAAATGTGTAGTTAAGAACTAACCTCTCGAGCATTTTGGAGGGGGTTTGAGAGTAAGGATACAGGTTTGATGGAAAAGATTCAAACTCAACGGGAAGTCCATATTATTATGAGGTTATTTAAACTCAACGTTGAAGGTTTTATCAGGTTTCAAGCTTTCGAATAGAAAGATTTCTATTCATCGTCAGGAGAAAGGTGGAAAACTTCGACCTGACAATGAATTTTATGACCAATAGTTGTATGTTGGATACCGTCTTTCTATTTCAGCTATCTATCTTTTTGTTTATTATTATTAATTAATCTATTAAAAATCTAAATATGAAACCAAAATTTGATACTACCTATAGCTACTGTTGACTACATTCATTCTCTACAAAAATTCTACTTTCTTTATATTTGTAACAAGCTATAGAGGAGCGATAAAAAACGGTCAACCTCTATAACTATATGTCTATTTTTTTTTTGTTCAATTTTTCAGTACCTTATTATTATTATCATTATTAAATTTAATTATATATATATTTTTGTTATTATTACTATAATATCTATTTGTGTCCTCTATTCCATGTGTGTTCTCTATTCGTGTGCCTTACTTATTCTTATGTGTGTCCCATTGATCCTATGTGTCTTGTTGTTTATATGTGTCCTCTCAATCCTATGTGTCCTCTTGGTCCTATGTGTCCTCTTGGTCCTATGTGTCCTCTTGGTCCTATGTGTCCTCTTGGTCCTATGTGTCCTCTTGGTCCTATGTGTCCTCTTGGTCCTATGTGTCCTCTTGGTCCTATGTGTCCTCTTGGTCCTATGTGTCCTCTTGGTCCTATGTGTCCTCTTGGTCCTATGTGTCCTCTTGGTCCTATGCATCCTCTTGGTCCTATGTGTCCTCTTGGTCCTATGTGTCCTTTTGGTCCTATGTGTCCTCTTGGTCGTAAGTGTCCTCTTGGTCGTAAGTGTCCTCTTGGTCGTAAGTGTCCTCTTGGTCGTAAGTGTCCTCTTTTTTATTATTTTGATTCTTCTAACTATAGAGGCGCGATAGAAAACGGTCAACCTCTATAGTTATATATCTCTTTCTTTCCATATTATTTTTATATATTTCAGTTTTATTATTCAGATTCATCAAACTATAGAGGTGCGATTTAAAACGGTCAACCTCTATAGCTATAAATCTATTCCTATAAATTTTCTTCAAATTCCACTTTTATTTTATTATTTTGATTCTTTTGATTTATAGTTTGAAGAATCTGAATAACAAAACTGAAATATATAAAAATAATATGGAAAGAAAGAGATATATAACTATAAAGGCGCGATAGAAAACGGTCAACCTCTATAGTTATATATCTCTTTCTTTCCATATTATTTTTATATATTTCAGTTTTGTTATTCAGATTCTTCAAACTATAGAGGTGCGATATAAAACGGTCAACCTCTATAGCTAGCTATAAATCTATTCCTATAAATTTTCTTCAAATTCCACTTTTATATATTTCATTTTTATTTTGATTCTTCTAACTATAGAGGAGCGATAGAAAACGGTCAACCTCTACAGCTACAAATCTTTTTCTTGAAATTTCATTTTATTATTTTGATTCTTCTGTCTATAGAGGCGCGATAGAAAACGGCCAACCTCTATATCTATATATTACTTCAAATTTCTTTTTCTATATTTCTCTACTTTTATTCTATTTTTTATTTCGAATATACTCATGTTCACACATCTATTTTCAGTTTATTTTATAATGTTTCAAAATTCCTGTTGACTCTTCAAACTATAGATGTGTTATAAATCAGTTACGGCATTTATTAACAATGGGTATCAATGCAGGTGTTACATCATATGCTCTATTAATTGAATTTTGATGATGCAGTGTATAGAATGATTCTAATCTTCTACGGTGCCAAACATTTTGATTTTGATGTAAAACTTTGGCGTCTGTGAAATTGAAAGTGTGTCCAGTGTCTCGTGAGTGTTGGTAAACCAAACTATTTTCTTTTCCTATTCTTACATCTTTTTTATGTTCATCAATTCTTGTGTGTAAGTTTCTTCCTGTTTCTCCTATATATTCACTAGTGCATTCTTTACAATCTATTTTATATACTACATTGCATTTATCTATACCTTTTACTATGTCCTTTGGTTTTACTAGGAAATTCTTGATAGTGTTCGTTGATTTATTACCTAAATATAAGTTGAAGGGGGCTAATATTCTATGTAATCTTTCACTTGTCCCTGAAACGTATGGTGCAGCTATGAATTTTCTCTCTGTGTCATCAATCGTGTTAGTGTCATTTCTATTACTATTTATTGTACGGAATTTGTGAATTTCGTTATTTATCATTTTCTTCGGGTATCCATTGTTAGTTAATTGTTCTTTAATTAGTATCAGTTCTTCCTCTAGATGTTCTTCACTGCAAATTTTGAAAGCTCTACTTACTAGTGATCTAATCGTGCTTCTCTTGTGCGCAATATGAGAAGAGCTATTGTAATTTAAAAGTCTACCAGTATGACTAGGTTTCCTATAAATTTTGAATTTCAAAGTACCATCTAGGTGTCTTATTACTTTTAGATCTAAATATGGTAAAGTTTGATTTCTTTCACTTTCAAGGGTGAATTGTATGTTCGGGTTTACAGTATTAATAAAATTAAGTAATTGATCTTGACTATTTTCAGGGATAATTGCTATTACGTCATCTACATAACGCTTCCATAAATTTATGATAAAAGAAGAATTATTTATTATGTTTTTTTTCTATTTTCTGCATTACTATTTCTGCGATTACTACCGAAATTGGTGATCCCATTGGTGAACCTATAATTTGTTTGTACAGTTTTTCATCATACTGAAAAAATGTAGATTCCAGGCAAATTTTGGTTAACTTTAGTATGTCTTCTTGTTCTAAAGACGTATTGAGGGAAGTGTAATCTGTTTCTAAAGCTTCTCTTACCGCTTCTATGGCAAAATCAATGGGGATACTCGTGAAAAGTGCTTTTACATCAAACGAGACAAGCATGTAATTTGGTGGTACTGTTAAATCTTTCAGAATGTCTTTAATTTGATAACTGTTCTTAAGTTTTTGTGGTGCTAGATCTGTTAAGGGCATCAAGATATTTGAGAGGAATTTTGCTAATCCATACGTTGGACTATCGTTAAAAGCTACAATCGGCCTAATTGGTAAATTTTTTTTGTGGGTCTTGATGGTTGCATAAAATTTAGGGATAACTTCTTTATTACATCTAAGATATTTATATTGGTCTTCAGATATTTTACTTTTGTTTTTCAATTTCATTAACTCATAGTTTACTTTTCGCTATAGTATTTTAATTGGGTTATCATCTATTGGTAAATAAGTGTTATCATTCATAGAAATGAAATTGGGTTATAGAAATCTTTCAATTCGAAAGCTTGAAACCTGATAAAACCTTCAACGTTGAGTTTAAATAACCTCATAATAATAAGGATACAGGTATATATGAGATTAGTTCTGTGGGGGGTTTGTTGGGCTTCAGGATTGGAATGATTTTAGCTTGTTTCCAAGTGTTGGGATTTGTGAATGCTGTTATTCTGTAGTGAGAAGTAGGAAATGTGTGTGATGGCCTTCATGGCTAATGGCCCTAAATGTAAAAATCGGAATAGGTCTAAAATTTAGTATCGTCCCATCTCTACCAAATAACAACAATATTATTGAGGATATGAAGTTAAGATAAGCAATTCTGAAATTTGTTTGTGCTGTTAGGTTTCATGAATAGATTCAAAGATTAGAGAGAATATACTCACGTCTGTGGAGCAGCAGCAGCTGCACTGCCTCCTCCACCAAACAGATCAGTTTGTGGTTTTACGGTGCCTGTAGTCACACCAAAGAAATTACTGCTCGGATTAGCTTGAGGCTTGCTCCCTAATCCAGTGAACATACTCCCACTGCTACCAAACAATGAACCTCCATCTGCGGAAGCATTAGAGCCACCAAAGACTGATGAAGATGTTGTACTGGGTTGCTGTGTAGAGTTGCCGAAAACTGATCCAGAAGAACCAAAGCCTGAGGCCCCTTGTGGATTAGTGCCTCCACCAAATGTAGATGAGGTGGATCCTCCAAACATGGAACCTCCGACGGAAGTTGAGCCACCAAACATGGAAGATTGTCCTTGTGAAGATGATCCAAATAACCCACCAGAAGTACTTGTAGAACCGAAAACACTTCCAGTCGATGTAGCAGGGGCTCCGAAAACACTACCACTTGATGTAGCAGGGGCTCCAAAAACACTACCACTCGATGTAGCAGGGGCTCCAAAAACACTACCAGTAGAAGTAGAAGGGGCTCCAAAAACGCTTCCAGTGCCAGTAGGAGTAGCAGGTGCTCCGAAAACACTACCAGTAGAAGTAGCAGGGGCTCCAAAAACACTTCCTGTACCAGTAGGAGTAGCAGGTGCTCCAAAAACACTTCCTGTACCAGTAGGAGTAGCAGGTGCTCCAAAAACACTTCCTGAACCAGTAGGAGTAGCAGGTGCTCCAAAAACACTTCCTGTACCAGTAGGAGTAGCAGGTGCTCCAAAAACACTTCCTGTACCAGTAGGAGTAACAGGTGCTGCAAAAACACTTTCAGTAGAAGTGGCAGGTGCTCCAAAAACACTTCCAGTAGAAGTGGCAGGTGCTCCAAAAACACTGCCAGTAGAAGTAGCAGGGGCTCCAAAAACACTGCCACTACCTGTAGAAGTAGCAGGGGCTCCAAAAACACTTCCACTACCTGTAGAAGTAGCAGGGGCTCCGAAAACACTTCCACTACCTGTAGAAGTAGCAGGGGCTCCGAAAACACAACCAGTAGAAGTAGCAGGAGTTCCAAAAACACTACCAGTAGGAGTAGCAGGTGCTCCAAAAATACTACCACTCGATGACACAGGGGCTCCAAAAAGACTACCGGTGCCAGTAGAAGTAGCAGGGGCACCAAACTCACTGCTTGTAGAAGTACTAGAGGTTCCAAAAACGCTTGTAGAAGATGCAACAGCCACCCCTAAAACATTGGTAGATGAAACTGAGGTAGCTGCAAAAATGGTACCATCGGAAGGAGGAGGAGTTCCAAAAACGCTACTCGTAGATGCGGTAGGGGTTCCAAGAAGGGAGGTATTTGTAGTAGTGGCTGGTACTTTACTAATGCTAACAGAGTGTGTTGAAGTTGCTCCAAAAACACTCGCAGAAGACGCTGTGGCAGAACCAATAACAGCGCTTATAGATAACGGAGGGATTGGAGTTGCTCCGAATCCAACATTAGTAGAAGCTGTTCCAAAACTAATACTTGAAGTTTTGGGTGCTCCAAATGCACCACTCGTTGATGTTGACCCAAACGTGCTACCACCAGATGTAGCTTGGGCTTCATTTATTCCACTCGTTGTAAGAGTCTTTGTTCCAGAAGATGATCCGAAGAAACTATTAGTAGTTGCGTTACTAGAGCTTGCAAATACAGAAGTTGCTGATGTAACAGGCGCTGCAAGAACATTTGTAGTTGATGTACTGTTAATTCCAAGGCCACTAGCTGTTGACACCATACCAAATAGACTGGATGAAGTATTTGAAGCTCCGAATGGTTTACTACCTGATGGTGTACCGAAAGCAGTTGTTGCAGAAGTAGAAATTGAAGAATTTCCAAGGGCACTCTGAAGGAAAGGCTTGGAACTCACACTTGCTACACTTATTGAACCAATCCCTTTGTATGGAGGTGTTGATTCTCCTAATTGCGCTGTTTGAATTTTAGGAGGAGTGCATTGATCAGAAGGAGTGAAGCCAACATTCTGAGATATTCTTGAAGCTAACTCTCCAGATGTGGATTTGTTCACTTCATGAATTTTGAATTCGACCTCAGAAGTAGCAGAGGCGAAGAAAGTGCCAATTTTTGATGGATTATTAGGAGTCACGACTGATGCAGTAGCAGCAGTGTAATTGGATTTAGAAAAGGCAGAGTTCGAACTTGGAAGGAAGGATGGACTTGATGGCACAGACTGGAAAGCTGATGTTCCTTGCACTGCTGTATTTGGAGCAAAGAAAGAACTTTTTGGAATTCCAGCAACAGTGGCAGCACTAACTGGTGGAACTTTTCCAACAAATGAAGACAAAGCGTACAAAGGACTGGTAGCACCAGTAGGTATATCTTGCCTGTTAACAGACGAATTGGATAGCTGCTGTTGTGGAGTGCCAGGTGGAGAAATATTCTCATATTTTATACCCAATTCAGGTTCAGGAGGCTCTACCTTCACCGGAGCAGCAAAACTGGCTGTTTGAGGCTTATTCACAAAGCTCTGTTTTACAAGTGACAATGGCATATCCGAAGAAGCGTCACTATTCAACTTAGAGACTGGATGACTTTCGACTGCAGGGGTGGAAAACTTTGACGGACCAAAAGTCATGGACAACTGATGCTGAGATTTAGAGGGAGTTTTGAATTTGCCACTCTGTTCAGTATTTTGATTCGCACTGAGTGAACTCCTTTGTTCGTTTGTAGGCAATATGGTAGTTCGGCATTTCCTGAAAAATTACATAGCCATACGTAAAATACATAAATAAATAAATTGAGATTATTTCAATGAAGTTGTTTTTATATCATTTTATATGCATAAGAATAAATTAAATATTTAGAATCCAGATTTTGAAAACGGAATCTATAGATTATAAAATTATTAATTAATAAAATTTGAATCAAAATATCTTTTTATGCTGTAACGTAGATGTTTATCACAACTCAATATGAAAAATTAGAAAGAAACTAAATGGGCCAATTTGTAATGAAGTTGAAAATAGATGCCACAACAAGAATAAAGAGAATGTACAGATAGCAAGCTTCGTGTGAGCTAAAAAATGTTTCCAATAAAGCCTATTAGCTAACCTGACAGGGGTACTCTTCCTCTGATCGAAACATTGCCAGAGTCTCTCTTGTTTCTGCGGTGTCAGTACAGTCTCCTTGGAAAAGTCATCATTGCAGTACAGAGGCTTCTT
>CANNZV010002128.1:18837-50587 GCA_947561585.1 Caprella mutica
GTACAGAGGCTTCTTGTTCTCCTTGTTTGAACTTTAAAAAATAAATAAAAATAAATTATATGAATGAAAATATAAACCGGCTCTTCAGTCAGTTCACAATAACAAATTGGGAATAGTTAGTTAATTTAGATAAAATCTGCAGCACATAATTATCAGAATGACTATAGCTATATAAGAGAGAAAACAGAGAGGGGAGTGTTTACCTGTGTAAGAGAGGGGAGTGTTTACCTGTGTAAGAGAGGGGAGTGTTTACCTGTGTAAGAGAGGGGAGTGTTTACCTGTGTAAGAGAGGGGAGTGTTTACCTGTGTAAGAGAGGGGAGTGTTTATCTGTGTAAGAGAGGGGAGTGTTTACCTGTGTAAGCGAGGGGAGTGTTTACCTGTGTAAGCGAGGGGAGTGTTTACCTGTGTAAGAGAGGGGAGTGTTTACCTGTGTAAGAGAGGGGAGTGTTTACCTGTGTAAGAGAGGGGAGTGTTTACCTGTGCAAGAGAGGAGTGTTTACCTGTGCAAGAGAGGGGAGTGTTTACCTGTGTAAGAGAGGGGAGTGTTTACCTGTGTAAGCGAGGGGAGTGTTTACCTGTGTAAGCGAGGGGAGTGTTTACCTGTGTAAGCGAGGGGAGTGTTTACCTGTGTAAGAGAGGGGAATGTTTACCTGTGTAAGAGAGGGGAGTGTTTACCTGTGCAAGAGAGGAGTGTTTACCTGTGCAAGAGAGGAGAGTGTTTACCTGTGTAAGAGAGGGGAGTGTTTACCTGTGTAAGAGAGGGGAGTGTTTACCTGTGTAAGAGAGGGGAGTGTTTACCTGTGTAAGAGAGGGAAGTGTTTACCTGTGTAAGAGAGGGGAGTGTTTACCTGTGTAAGAGAGGGGAGTGTTTACCTGTGTAAGAGGTTGGCAGACATCATATTTAGGTCACTCATTTTAGCTGCCAGTTCATCAAGTTGTTTCTCGCAGGACACCCTGACATTGTGCGTGAGTAGCACTGTCTTGTAGACATCGTCACTTTTCACCAGAGAGCCACGCTGCTTGCCTGCAGCACCAATGTTTCGTCTGTAGATACAATTTAGAAGTAAATACTTTCACTGTGATTATTCTGGTCAGTTTTACTGGTAGTTAGATGATAGTTATTATCTAGGTAAGTTTTATTGGTTTCTCTGGTAATTGTTGGACTGATACACCCATATTGACTTTGACGTTAATATGGAACGTATATATAGTCATGTAGCTATCTTTGAATTAAAATTTAAGATCAAAGAATCTGTTTCATTTGAGAATATGTGACGGTGTGTAGCACAGTTACTACTTAGTCAGGCTGCAGAAAGATTAATTGACGGATTGGATAAACTTGACTGAGAATAAGGCCTTTCCCAGGCAAGAAGGATTTATCCCTAGAATATTAAAACTGGGAATATCCCAGGAATAAATCCTTCTTGCCTGGGTTACCCAGTTCACTACTCTATTCTTTGACAATGCTATCCAATTGGGCATTTAAAAAATCCATGATTTTTCATCTAATGTCAATTATTTCCATCATTACTGATACAATTTTCTTTGACTGTAGATGGTAAGAAGTGTCTCACCTGTTTTTTGTGTTGCTGTTGTTGCTTTGCATAGCGTTGTAGAGGCTGGCGTTAGCGTAGGACAACTCAGACTGTATGTAGTGGAGTAGAGTTCTAAGGTCTTTAAGTCTCTTCTCACTACACCGGTCTAACCCCCTCCACTCACTAAGGTGCGCCTGTCTGATAATGAGGATATATAAGCTACATCAGAGCAATGTTATATTATCTACATCAGAGCAATGTTCTAACAGGGTTATATTATCTACATCAGAGCAATGTTCTAACAGGGTTATATTATCTACATCAGAGCAATGTTCTAACAGGGTTATATTATCTACATCAGAGCAATGTTCTAACAGGGTTATATTATCTACATCAGAGCAACGTTCTAACAGGGTTATATTATCTACATCAGAGCAATGTTCTAACAGGGTTATATTATCTACATCAGAGCAATGTTCTAACAGGGTTATATTATCTACATCAGAGCAATGTTCTAACAGGGTTATATTATCTACATCAGAGCAATGTTCTAACAGGGTTATATTATCTACATCAGAGCAATGTTCTAACAGGGTTATATTATCTACATCAGAGCAACGTTCTAACAGGGTTATATTATCTACATCAGAGCAATGTTCTAACAGGGTTATATTATCTACATCAGAGCAATGTTCTAACAGGGTTATATTATCTACATCAGAGCAATGTTCTAACAGGGTTATATTATCTACATCAGAGCAATGTTCTAACAGGGTTATATTATCTACATCAGAGCAATGTTCTAACAGGGTTATATTATCTACATCAGAGCAATGTTATAACAGGGTTATATTATCTACATCAGAGCAATGTTCTAACAGGGTTATATTAGCTACATCAGAGCAATGTTCTAACAGGGTTATATTAGCTACATCAGAGCAATGTTCTAACAGGGTTATATTAGCTACATCAGAGCAATGTTCTAACAGGGTTATATTAGCTACATCAGAGCAATGTTCTAACAGGGTTATATTATCTACATCAGAGCAACGTTCTACTACCTAAATCTGGCCAATTAAGAAATGTTGAAAAATACACGAATTTAAAATTGACGTGTATAAAAATTAAACATTGAATTCTGAATTTAATAATTATCAAGCAAAAATTTCATCAACAAATAGGTATTGAATTAATTGTTGATAATTTCTAATATTTTGTTGAACGTGAATTTATAAGAGATACCAACCAACCCCCAATTGCTCACTTGGGCAAATGCCCCCAAATTTTTTTAATTGTGTATGGGTTTGAAATGTATGAATACTTTATGTACTTTTCACTCAATAGATATTATCAGCTATATTAATTCATTAAAACTTTTAAATTGAAAAAATGAGATATCCTCAGTCTAAATAGGAAAAATATCTAACAGTTATTACTTTGGATCTTTGAGTCTAGCCAATAAGGTTTTGGCATCCTCGAAGTTAGTGTAGAACTCCAGCACTGAGGAGTGAAGTTCTGACACATTTTCACCAGTCTCTGACACTCTCTTCTTGTGCTCCTGAAAATAGAACAAATAGAAATGAACGTGAAGAAGAAATCACTCTTCATAATATACAATTTGAGAAAATTATGATATTAATGGACTAGTAAATACAGTTATAAATGGCAGCTAACTTATATAGGGTTTTTAAAGATTTGTCAAGTATAAGTCTCTTACAGACTTCTCTATAGAATTAGTTAATGAGGCAGCTTGCATTATAAATATGTACTAAGTACATCTATTTAGTATTTAAAAAGAAAGTTTCAGTAAAGAATTAGACTGGTAAAGATAATTAAGAGTGGCGAACAATAAACTTTAGCTACAACAACACTAGAAATTTCAATTAAAAAAAATTAGAAATCCGCAGTCTTCCAAAGGATTTAAATGAAAAAAAAACACCGACTAAAGATAATTTACATGAAACCAGAGTCAAATTCTGCTAATGAATTAGCATTGTCTGCTTGTTGTTATATGGGCAAAAACTTAAAGAATACCAAGGGAATGGCACACTGTTACCTGTGGTACACCTGAACTAAAACATCATTTGGATAGCTCTATTATTCATTGTTACTTCTCAGTACCTTTTTTTAAAGTAGCTATTAAAGTTATTATAAAATAAAAGAGAATTAATGACTTCAGTGATGTGATAGATAATATTCAAACAAAAACTGCTGATGTAGCTACCTTGATTCCACATTCCAAATCTGATATGATTTCCTGGATTTCCTGAAGACTCGTCTCCCAGCCTCCCTGTGGAGAAAAAAAATAAAGTTCAGATATTAGAGTAGAGTTTAGAACTTTAGGTAAGAGTCAAGACTAAGAAAAAATAAAATTTCATGACTACATGACTAGGTAGGATGAAGTATCTAGAACCTCTGAGAACCAGGGATAGCGACGACAAAATCATAGCTACAAGATATTTCTCGTATCAACTTTTCTTTTATTTGAACTTCCTAATTTTTACTTTTTTAAAACAGATAAAATGTAGGATTTTCCTTACACCTTACTTGAAGCATTAAGATCAAGGGGTAAATTGAAGGAAGATGCTATAGCTAGGAGTAAGACTGTTACCTTATACTCCCTCTTCTGACTGATGTTAATGTGCTCTCTGAACTCCTTCTCAAACAGCTCTTGTTCTTTGATGATCTGCTCACGAACAGCCTTGCTAGCCAACTTTGACACACGAGCGGAAGTGCCCTTCGTGGCTTTTGATGATAAGGGCGTACCTGGGAAATACACAACAATTGGTTTATCAGTGTTTCAGAGCTTCTACCAGTTTTCTTGAAATGTTAACAATTTTCCAAACAATTGAAGGATTCATCACCAACTTCTTTGCAATTGATGAATTGGCCTCACTTTCTATGTTGAGCTTCACATACACATTTCGAGCTACGATAATAGAATCAAACATCGATATTTTTGATACCCTAAGGGTTAGACAATTTTCCATGAGCAAGTTTGAAGAAATAATATTAACCTTGTGGCCTCATTCAATCCCACTCAAGTTGAATATTGAATAAACCAATAAAAACAATTTAGCTTCCATGTATTCATTTTCATCCAAAAGAACCCTTCAAATGGAACAATTTATGAATGAAATAGCTTTCATAATTCGCGAAGATGGCCACCAAACCTTCAACTCTCAGCGCACTCACTAACTATCAACGCACCAAATGAAAGGTAGCTACTATTACTTACTCGGGGCAAAAGGTTGACCAGGAGTAGAAGGTGAATTGGAGTCGCTTCTTGTGGCTCTGAAAAAGAAATTCCACATTGTAAAGCATAGCAATACACATAAATAAATATATAAAGACACATCAAATACAGAGAGAAAAAAAATCCACAATTTTTCTGATTCGAGTAAAAGACGGAAGATTTCGATTTATTGCAATAGAACTGATATCAATAGTTATGTTTTATATTTTCAGAAAATCTTTTAGTTACTGTAGATTTGTTTTAGTTTCTTTAAGAACAGTTATGTTATGGTCAGAGCGACTGTGTTCGAAACCCTGAACAGTGAATACAGACAGCTCTAATTTTATCAATCAATGCACTAAAGTGAAAAAAAAAACATGTGACATCTTGCTTCATATTTCATCAGATGAAGAAATATTTCAATGAAGATGTCTTTACTTTCTAACAAGATGGTGATTCATTGCATATCTCCAAACAAAAAAAATAAAGACTTTCTCAGATTTTGGAGTGCGAATATGAGACCTCCATCTTCAATCGATTCAAATTCCCTGGACTTCGATATTTGGTAAATGTTAGAAAGTGAATGCTACAGAGTGTCAGCATAAAAAATAGCCGATTTAATAGGGTTGTAATTTGCAAACTATTATTCTTAAAAGATTGAAATAGGTTTCATGTTTAAAGATTAGAATTCCAAGTTTTAATTCATAATAAATATGGCATTACATGATCACCACCACACCTGATAAACATATCAAGACAAAAAACGTTTTTTATCACATTCTGTTTAGAGTATTAGCATGGGTAGCCAAAAAAAGCAGCCGCGACCTCCGTCGGAGAAAGCACGGAGTAAAATCGTCCATGGATCCTTTTGGGAAGTATTATGCAACTTTGAATAGCAAGCTAAGTCCTGGAGACTTAGCAGTGGTTGGGGCTAACACTTCAACCAAGGGTACTCTAGTAGACTTTCGAGTCCTGAAATGCCAGTTGTCAAGGCCATTGTAAATGGCCAATCTCTCTTGTATTTGGTTGATACAAGTAGCGGGTACAGGATATGGGGCTACTTGGGAGGCAGTGGGACCTTAGAATCGCAAGGCCCGTCATTTATTAATGTCGACGGAAAAAACTTCCAATAATGGAAAGGAGTGCTGGACAGCCGAGGGTTTGCATGAACACTGCATGCAATTGCCCACAGAGAATTGGAAAATCTCTGAGTTAGTTGACTGCCTCCTAGGTGATGACCTTATCGATCGCATGTAAAATGAAGTGTCACTATTTGAAAAGGATCCAATTTTCGTTATTGGATCGGCTGGAGTAATATTAGCCAACTGAATGCTGTGGAGTCTTTTCCAAAAGGAAAGGACGTTATATGGCATGTGGTGTGGCTCCACCACTGTCGATTCCTGATGAAGATTTCGACACTGTTTTTGTTGAACGGTAAATGACAGTGAGGTGGCGCTGGGCTACTGACAAACCAAAACAGTTCCAAACTGGTGTACAAGTGCACTGAAACACTAGATTTACACGAGAAGTACACGGAGGAGATCCACAGTTGGATTTCCAAGGCGGAGATCCAAAGTTTGATTTCCTTTCCACTTGTAGAGTGCAAAGGACTTGTTAAGGGCACCGTTCCCAGATTTTGAAAAGTTTTTTTATTATTGAAGCTACGGTTGTGAAACTTTGTACACATATATAAAATGAATTCTAAGATGTTTTTGTGTCTTGGCATTTTTTTCGATTCAGCCCATAGAAAACGAGTTATTCGAATTTCGAACAGTGTGTAAATTAATAAATGGATACTACAATTTTATAGCTATGACATTATGGGTTTTTGCATTCGATTCTCCACAAGATTCTCTACAAACTGTGGAAACGTTTTTTTTATTTTTCGAATTGGTTTTCGAATTATTGAAATTTTTAGTGAAACAAAAAAAATTGTACAAATATAAATTTCAATATTTTGAAAATTAAATAAAACTCTCCCAGAGTTTGTAGAGAATTCCGGGGAGAATCGAATGTAAAAAACTGCAAAGCCGTAGCTTTTACCAAAAAAAGCCTTAGGCTTATGAATTACATGATTTGTAGATATCTGAAGTAACGAGTAATCTCCCATTCAAAATTTGATAATCTGGCACGCAGCATACTACTCTCGCGAAGGTCTGCGGGTAACTGAGGAATATTTCTTTGCTAACATTAGTGGGCGTGTTATTAGAGGTAGGTTAGATACCAGATATAGCGAGATAATTAATTATTACGAATTATAATTGGCTGAGAGATGGTTTTTAGAGTACATATCGACTCCCTATCCCCCGGCCCTCTTTTCCCTTTCTCCCTCTTCCCAGGGGAGTTAGAGTTACACGATACCTCTGATATTTTTCACACACTATAAGAAGGTTATAAAGCAACTATTTACACAATAAAAAAAAATGATAAAATTTTGAGATTTCTCCGGGGACGGTCCCCTTAAAGGCTTCATTCCACTTTTTATCGTTTTTCAGCAAACTGAGGACAAGGTTAAGCCGGTAATGGATTACAGTGAGCTCGACCCGTTTTTTTAATCTATTACTGAGGAATCGGCAGTGTACCGAGAAGATACGCAAGGGGAGGCAACTTTAAGTTGTAGACCTAAAATTGACGTATCTTCAGATTCATGTCTCCAATGAACAGTGGCAGTACCAGGTTATTAGGTATAACTGTATCCATTAAACCATAATGCCTTGACACTTCTTGGCTTTGGCCTGACGTGTGCACCGATGGACGATCAGATTGATCGAGTCACGAACCAATGTATTGGTGAGATTTTGGTTCAAGAGTTTATTGTTAATGCTTCTAGAAATAAGGGAACACTTGCATAGATATAGACTCGAATTGAAAGAAGCTGAAGGGCTCGACAGCGCACGAGTCCTTGGGATTGTCTTGAATAAGATTTCAAATGTCTAAAGTACCCGAGCTATCTTGAATCTTCTTGCATATCAGAATTTCCGGTATGACTAAGACACGCATGTTTTATCTGTGTGGTCGGTTCACAGGGAATTACCATGCAGTGGGTTGGCTAATACCCCATTGTAGCTTTCTGAAAAAATTATTTCAGACGGTTCCTGTGACGAATCTCTCAGTGAGTGTGTTTGTAAGCTATTTGATAAACTGGTGAATCGAGAACTCTCAGAAGATTGTGTGAAGTGTCAGTGGTACGGTACGTCAATCCAAATGGTAATGACTACGTTAGGACTGATGCTAGTTCGCTAACTCTGATTGTTGTTGAAGATGCCACTTCGCTTAGAAAGAATTCATCATTTCCACATTAACGTCACAGAACTTGAGGCTGTTGGGCGTGGAATCAACAAAGCCCAGGTGGGTTTCAAATCTTTTACGATTACTACAGATTCCACAATTGTGTTGCTCTGACTAGACATTAGACAACACGGTTGAGGGCCATTCTCGTGTGCGCTTGCATGCAAAGAGAGCGGCTCAAATGCAAATCAAGCGACTCTTGAGGTGACAAAGAAAATAATCTATGAGTATAAGCTGGCATTTGAGTTTCGACGATCGAAAATAAGGGTGATCATTTAATTAACTAAGATATGGTTTAGTTAACAAGAGTCTAATTACTCTGAAACAGCAGAGACTGTTCCAGCGGCTCTTTCAACAGAAAAGACGCTTAATGATGCTATATGGACGGCTCATTTGCCCCATCATTTTGCCGTTGATTGTACGCTCTACCTTGATAATCAGATCAATTTAGATTGCGACAAAGTTAAATGTGAGATCGAAGGATGCGAAGAGTTACTTAGTAAAGATCCTTCAAGAAGTCTTGAACGAGGTGACTTAGCGGAGGAAGAGGACTGGCATCGTGTAGCTGCAGATGTCCACACTACAACAATGTATATTACCCTCAATAGAGGTTCACAATTTGGCGAAGGTTGTTGAATGAGTGGATATCTAGTATTGTGACCAATCTTCAATTTACACACATGAAACACTGCACTCCTCATTGCCACCGGTCGCACACAAACAACACACACACCACTTACAAACAGAAAAACGAGTCCTCTCGCTCAAATCAGACATGGATATGAGAGGTACAAACTTCAAAATTTTTACTCAAGACCCCTTTTCTTTTACACAGAAAGCTCTTGGTTCCTCTTCCTTTACCGATCTACTTGGTGGCAGGCCTCCGGACCCTTTGCTGCGAGTCCTACCTGTCTAGGCTGGATAGGGTCAGCCTATCTCATGCAAGATTTGGTCATAACCTTCCTTACCCTCTTACACACACAGGGTTGGGAGATCTGTTGCTGACTGATATGAGTTTTGTCAGGGTTCCGTCTTTCACATCCTTGCACAATATTAGTCTCTACAAATACACAGGACCCCGAGTGGAAAAGGAATAGCTAGTTTATATAAACTGTCTTACAATCAAGAGGATCGGTGCACGGTATAGAATTTCCCTAGAGGTTGCGACATTTTGGTATAATGTCACACATCGGAAAGGTGTTGAGGATGAATCTGTTCCATATGGTAAGATTTTGGAATATCATTGGAGGGTACCGTATGATATCAACCAGAAGGTTGAATTATAGGGGTAAAATGATTTTTTTTCGCAGATACAATCCACGTAGCTATGTGATATGTGTGAATGGCATGACTAGCCATATTCGTAACGTTTAGGAAACGTAGAAGCTCGAGGAGTCACAAGGAAAAGGGATCCCTGATTACAACACAGATGAAGATGAGCAAATGGTTTACCATGCTCATGCTGATATTGAATTTCCCAGTGAGTTCTTTAAGGAAGTAGGGAGATGTAGTCATATTGAGAATAGGTTTCTACCTTTTCATATATTGTTGAAACATCAGGACATATGACACGTCATCAAGCAACCATGAGGTTAGTGTGACTTGAGATCTTGTATGTGGTAGCTTTGTCAGTTTGCTCCTTGCATCTCTTTCCATTTTGATTGCTGTCAAAGTAACGAGCACCTGATGTACTGGCGTTGATTTACTTTGGAAATCAACAACGGAGTGTTTAATTGCTCTGATATAGCAAGCCAGCTGATGGCTTGTGATTTGCTTCCTCTGTGCATTTGTACTGAAGAGTGTTACCGGTTGTCATATTAACAGTTGTGGTGTCACAACCAAGCGAGCGTTGGCCAGCTGTAAGGGGTGGTTTGAAGGTTGTGCTAGAGTTTTAGGAACTGGCAACTACTTTTGAACATTTATTTGTTTAGCTTTGGCTGACTAACCAGTCAGTGCCGTCATATTAACATCACTGCATCAGCTCTATGAGCTGGCAACTGGGTCGCTCTCTTCATGTTACACACACAATAGATAAATATTCATTGAGGAAAAATTTGAGATTATTGAAATTACATATTTATTATTGAAAATATCTTACCCTTCAGTAACTCGGTGAGAAGTAATCGACGTCTCTCTGCCACTTTTTGCTTCACCAAGATGAGTGATAGATGATGTAACTGGAGCATCGAATAGAGAGTTTTTCCTACTAGGAGGCGTCTCAGAGCTGATTGTTGAGAATCCTGTTGACGGAACATTGCCAATACCTCCAGGAACAGAGGAAGAAGTAGTTGTTACGGTAGAACTTACAGTGCTGGAAGATGAGGGAAAAGAAGAAGCAACACTACCACCAAACATGGATGGGATTGTTGAAGCAATACTGGTACTGGCACTAAACATGGATGGGGTTGTTGAAGCAACACTGCTGCTTGCACCAAACAAGGATGGGGTTGTTGAAGCTACACTGCCACCTTTACCAAACATGGATGGGGTTGTTGAAGCTATACTGTCACTTGCACCAAACATGGATGGGGTTGTTGAAACTACACTGCCACCTGCACCAAACATGGATGGGGTTGTTGAAGCTACACTACCACCTGCGCCAAACATGGATGGGGTTGTTGAAGCAACACTGCCACCTGCACCAAACATGGATGGGGTTGTTGAAGCTACACTGCCACCTGCACCAAACATGGAAGGGGTTGTTGAAGCTACACTGCCACCAGCGCTAAACATGGATGGGGTTGTTAAAGCTACACTGCCACCTGCGCCAAACATAGATGGGGTTGTTGAAGCAACACTGTTGCTTGCACCAAACATGGATGGGGTTGTTGATGCTACACTGCTACTTGCACCAAACATGGATGGAGTTGTTGAAGCTACACTGCTACTTGCACCAAACATGGATGGGGTTGATGAAGCAATACTGCTTCCAGCAAATAAAGATTTACCTGGTTCAACTCCTGAGAATATCGAAGGAGCTGTAGTTGTATTGGATCCACCTCCAAACAAAGATGAATTGCCTGACGAGGGAGTAGCACTAGATCCAAACAGTGATGGAGATGCCTTAGACAAGGAATTTGAACCTGTCCCAAACATCGATGGAGGAGCTGAGCCACTGAATAAGCTCCGTTGTGCAGAGCTTGCTGGATTGTTAGAAGCCGTTTGACCGACACTTTTTTTGGTTTCAGGGGGAACATTGATATTAGCTTTGAACTGGATAGCAGTTCTCATGCCAGTCACAGATGGAAGAGCTTCCACAGAATTAGAAGCACTAAGGCTTGGCATATTAGGGAAATTGTTTTTGATGTAGAATACGTTCAGTTCACCACCTGTTGATAATGAGTAGAGCGCAGGAAACGGTCCTTCTGATGTTTGACCATCTGCCAAAATAAATGTTTCAATATGTTATAACCAATCATTAAAACATCAATTGTTAAAATTATCAACATGTATGAACATTTCTACCCTAAAGAAAAAAAAGAGGATATTAAAAACTTTATCATTAGTTATGTTGAAAAATGTGCCCAAAAGTTAGGTTTCTTTCGTCTCTAAAATTTTAAAAAATATAGTGCTGCAAGGATCACTCTTCTCTGATTGGTCGACAATGAGGAGGAGCCATCTAGTGGCGGTGCATTGATTACTGCTCCGCCCAATGTTGGCTCCTCCTCCTTGCATATAGATACGAGTTGAACTAAATTAGCTAGCTACATACATCTCAAATAAATAAGAAATTTGAAACTCTCAACATAGATGACTGTAATGTAATTTGTTGTATCTGCTAGTTTGTTGTACTGCACACTTCATAATTGATAAGCTATATAATTAGACTTGCATATTAACAATATATTCGCATTCAAATATAGCTACATTAGTAATATTATTGAAATAATATAAATGCACTCTCAGAACAGAGCAAGTCAATGAATCAGTAATTGCAGATTTATATGTCATTCCCTAAGTTCCCATGACACTCACCATTGAAGACTTTCTTAGAAGTGCAGTCGAGTGCAAGACCAATGGGGTAAGTTTCCGTAGTTACATTCATGAAGTGCATTTCTGCACGACTTCCTTCATCCAAAGACACTTGTACCCAACCTGCAAGCAATAAATTGAAAAGCAGTTCGAGCTTAGAACCTAGATAATTCTTGTTAGTAGTTTTACGAATAAAGTTATTCAGCCGCCAACTACTTATGTATGTATGCAGGGTGACAAGGAAAAAAGAAGATACTATTTTATTAATAATAACAGATACTAATTAGTTCACCCCCTCGTACCATTATCAGTTTTCATCAAGACTGCGATTTCGATGCCAGCAGAAGAGTACACAATCAGCATATTCCTGAGAGAAAAGTGAATGAATTTTTAAAGCAAGCTATGAAGTCGTTAACAGCAAAGTCTCAAACAGGAGTCTTGCTACTTAAAAACAAATATCTATATTGTTGGATGTTCATTAAATGAATTTATGTTTAATTCAACTGTATAAAACAAACTTCTTATAAGAATAATCAGTATTTATAATTATTTGGAAAAGATGACAGCTATTAACACTGAAACAACCAACCAGTCATTTTGACAGCATTTTACATTTCAAACACTTTCATCTCATAAATTATTCTTGATAGATTAATGAAAAAAATTTATTCCTACTATATATAATGAGAATATTTTCGGACGCGTAAGAAAATTATATACTATTATTATATTACTTTTATTTGGTATCCATGATACCTAGCTACAGGTATCATGGATACCAATGTCACCTACCTACCAAGTATAACTACAGAACAGTCGAAATGACTGCTCTGTATTCCTAGTTCTAAAGTGCTAAGCTACTCTACAGACTAAGGAGTAAAATATTCTTCACCCACCACTCAGGGACGTAGTGGAAGGTGTGGTAAGTCTTAGGTACTCCCTCAGTGGAGTAGCAGACATCAGAGTAGCCAATGAACTGAGGGGCTTTGCCCTTAGGCCCATTTACGTACATCAGATCTGAGGGAATGGAGAAAATAGAAGTAGGGTGAAGTCTCAATTAACAGATGGGGGAAAATTTATTATTATTAAAAATCGTATCAAAATAACTATATTCAATGTAGAGAGATCACTTTTCTCCACAGTGAATATATTTACGGGCAATCGTTTGATAACCTATTGAAATTATAATCCAGTACTTAATTCACCTCAGCTATTTGTTATTTTACCCTAGATATTATTTAGAAGAAAATTGTAAAATAGCTTCTGAAGTATCATGAGCTACAGGGTGGGGCATAAGTTCGGAAGCAATTTTTCAAACATTAATATTATTCTTAAAAATAAGTTCCTAAGTAGTTGATAGGGTTTGAACTATAGTAGAGACACTACATTATGACGTGGCAGTGTTATTTTATACAAAAATTTAGTCAATTCAAAAATGTCAGACAAAAGAGAAGCCATTATTGCTCTACACCGTGCCGGGAAGTCAGATTCCGTCATTTCGAAGGCTCTCTCAATAGCGAGATCGACTGTTTGGAAGTGTGTGAAGCGTTTTAATGAGAGAGGAGACTTGACTGATCGTCCAAGAAGTGGTAGACCACGCTCACAACGCACCAAACAACTGATAAAATGTGCCCGAGAGAAGATCAGGAGGAACCCGAAAAGGTCAATACGATTGTTAGCCAAAACAGCTAATGCGAGTCCCAGAACAATGAGAAGAGTTGTCAAAGAAGACCTAAAGATGTCCTCTTTCACCCTCCAAAAGAGACAGACTCTGTTAGAAACTGTAAAGAAAAAGAGATTGGAGAGATGCAAAGCACTTCTGAGAGAATTGAAGTCTGGCACGGCTGGTGAAATTGTTTGGTCTGACGAAATAATTTTCACAGTGGAAATGGCTCACAACCGGAGGAATGACAGAATAATTGGAAAAAGTGCAAAAGACATCCCATACAACCAAAAAACTGTCCACAGAACCATGAAACCTGCTACAGTAATGGTCTGGGCCACCGTTTCAGAAACTTGGAGATCTCCTTTAATTTTTGTGAAACAAGGCGCCAAAATCAATGCTAAATGTTATATTGAGAATATTTTGACGCCAATGTTGGAGTCAGCTAAGGATCACTTCGGTAATGACACTCTATGGACATTTCAGCAAGACGGCGTGACTTCACATACTGCAAATGTCACTCAAAACTGGTGCCATGACCATCTTCCACGGTTTTGGTCCAAAGAAATGTGGCCTCCCTGCTCCCCAGATGTTAATCCTATGGCCTGTGGTAAATTCCATCGCAGTGTGGATGATTTAAAGCGTTCGCTCCAGAGATCTTGGAAGGAAATTTCACAAGAACAGTCGCGTGCCGCAGTAGGAGGAGTTCGGAGGAGATTTGAGGCTGTTATTAAAAACAAGGGGGGACATCTTGAATAAATTTATGATTTTTGAATTCTTAAAACCCTTATGTAATAATACATAACTGTAAATTATTAAATATATTTTTCGTTGGATTATAATGCACTTTCATTTGCTTCCAAACTTACGCCCCACCCTGTATATCCTGACATTTATTATAAAAATGATCATTTTGTCCAATATTTTCCCATTCTACTCAACATTAGCTAACATAACTGTATGCATTTGAAACAATAAATTTAGAAATTCACTTTAATATCTTTCATTTCTAAATTTTAGGTGATTTTTTTCTCCTTTTCTAGAGTCGAAACTAACATGGAGCATCACTGTGCTGATAGCTGACAAAGAACTCAGTGTTGCTGAACCAGTACAGTGCGGTGGCTGGTGCTGGGGACGCAGAGAACTCAGAAGGCGCCTCAATTACCCTCACTAGACTGAGGTCTGGCTTGAAGAGGTACAGTGAGCCATTGACGCAACCCACAGCCAGCTGCTTGCCCTTTGCAGACCAGCCTATGCAACTGAAAAGGTAATTAGGGAGGCAATTGTTAGCAGAGAAAATTACAGTTTGTGATGTCATGAACAGAGTTGATTGACTTTGAGGAGAGTAGAGTAAGCTACAAATTATAAGTATATATTATTTAATTTTTATTAGGTAGCTATCATGGATGGCAACCATTTTAAATAATGTTCAATAGATATTAATTATTTTCTTTTATGAGAAAAGATGTGAAACCGACCACTAATTGGTAACATAGCTAATATTTGAATCAAGGCCAAAATGATCCTATAAGATCATTTTACAATCATAATAAGCATTTTCTTAAACTAATTAGCCAAGTATTTCTCCTCACCAAGCTCCAACTCCCTTCTTCGCATTGATGGTGAAGCTATTCTCTCCAATGGAGATGAGAGTGAGGTCACCAGTAGAGGAGGTCACTGCCACACAGTTAGGGTCTGTGGGACTCACCACCACTGCACTCAGGTGACTATTGGGCACAGAACAACCCACACACACCAGGAATGGCGCCACCGTCTGAGAGAGAAAACAAACAAGTTACTATGGATATCAAAATTTAATCAGGCAACAATAGCTACTGAGAGCTATACCAGATGACAAATTAAATTTTTTCTCAACAAGAATCAACAAATTAGAGATGCACCGATACTCTCGGTATCGGATAAAGTATCTGATAGTATCGGTATTTTTGTGAGTATCTGGTAATTGGTATCGGATCCCAAAAAATAGTTCAAATATTACCGATACCAATTACTTTTTCAAGTTAGGTAGTATATATTGGTATTAGTTTTCAATTGAACATTAATAGCATATACCTATGTTCATCCGATATACGATTGGAAGAAATCAAGATACGATTTAAATAATACTATCGTATCTGAATTAGGTAGTCTATTCATTTTTAGTTTCATTATGATACCTACTTCGATAGTTTCATTATGATACCTACTTCGATAGTTTCATTATGATACCTACTTCGATAGTAACATTATGATACCTACTTCGATAGAAACATTATGATACCTACTTCGATAGAAACATTATGATACCTACTTCGATAGAAACATTATGATACCTACTTCGATAGTTTCATTATGATACCTACTTCGATAGTTTCATAATGATACCTACTTCGATAGTTTCATAATGATACCTACTTCGATAGTTTCATAATGATACCTACTTCGATAGTTTCATAATGATACCTACTTCGATAGTTTCATAATGATACCTACTTCGATAGTTTCATAATGATACCTACTTCGATAGAAACATTATGATACCTACTTCGATAGAAACATTATGATACCTACTTCGATAGTTTCATTATGATACCTACTTCGATAGTTTCATTATGATACCTACTTCGATAGTTTCATTATGATACCTACTTCGATAGTTTCATTATGATACCTACTTCGATAGTTTCATTATGATACCTACTTCGATAGTTTCATTATGATACCTACTTCGATAGTTTCATTATGATACCTACTTCGATAGTTTCATTATGATACCTACTTCGATAGTTTCATTATGATACCTACTTCGATAGTTTCATTATGATACCTACTTCGATAGTTTCATTATGATACCTACTTCGATAGTTTCATTATGATACCAACTTCGATAGTTTCATTATGATACCTACTTCGATAGTTTCATTATGATACCTACTTCGATAGTTTCATTATGATACCTACTTCGATAGTTTCATTATGATACCTACTTCGATAGTTTCATTATGATACCTACTTCGATAGTTTCATTATGATACCTACTTCGATAGTTTCATTATGATACCTACTTCGATAGTTTCATTATGATACCTACTTCGATAGTTTCATTATGATACCTACTTCGATAGTTTCATTATGATACCTACTTCGATAGTTTCATTATGATACCTACTTCGATAGTTTCATTATGATACCTACTTCGATAGTTTCATTATGATACCTACTTCGATAGTTTCATTATGATACCTACTTCGATAGTTTCATTATGATACCTACTTCGATAGTTTCATTATGATACCTACTTCGATAGTTTCATTATGATACCTACTTCGATAGTTTCATTATGATACCTACTTCGATAGTTTCATTATGATACCTACTTTGATAGTTACATTATGATACCTACTTCGATAGGTACATTATGATACATACTTCGATAGGTACATTATGATACATACTTCGATAGGTACACTGTACTACCTACTTCGATAGGTACACTGTGCTACCTACTTCGATAGGTACACTGTGCTACCTACTTCGATAGGTACACTGCACCACTTCGATAGGTACACTGCACCACTTCGATTGTTACACTGCACCACTTCGATTGTTACACTGCTCCACTTCGATAGGTACACTGTACAACTTCGATAGGTACAGTGTACAACTTCGATAGCTACACTGTACAACTTCGATAGGTACACTGTACAACTTCGATAGGTACACTGTACAACTTCGATAGGTACACTGTACAACTTCGATAGGTACACTGTACAACTTCGATAGGTACACTGTACAACTTCGATAGGTACACTGTACAACTTCGATAGGTACACTGTACAACTTCGATAGGTACACTGTACAACTTGATAGGTACACTGTACAATTTCGATAGGTACACTGACAACTTGATAGGTACACTGACAACTTGATAGGTACACTGTACAACTTGATAGGTACACTGTACAACTTGATAGGTACACTGTACAACTTGATAGGTACACTGTACAACTTCGATAGGTACACTGTACTACATAGATAGGTACACTGTACCACTTCGATAGGTACACTGTACTACTTCGATCGGTACACTGTACTATTTCGATAGGTATAATGTACTATTTTGATATGTTCACTGTACTACTTCGATAGGTACACTGTTCCTTGATAGGTACACAGTGTACCTAACTAGGTACACTGTACCTAATTGCAACAACACAAAAATGTTCTAACGAATGAATTTAATAGGTATTACACAGAGCAAGTGGCACCTGTGGAGCGCACTTCTGCCAATGCATTCTTATATTATTATGAAGTCAAGATGTATTATTGTATAGGTAGTTTACTTAAAAACACCTAGGCAATAATCTTAATTATAAATACCTAGGTAGCTACCTAATCCTATCCTATGAATATTGTCAATACCTAGGAACATTATTATATGTAAAACTTTATAAATTATCGGTATATACTACATTTAACTACAGACGCCTACCTAGAACTATAATGTAACTATCATATTGGTATTACTTATTATTACATATTACATATTGGTATTTTCGGTGTCTTTGGCTTGAATATTATACTTTTAAAAATTAACTGGTATCAGAATTGGTATCAGTTACCAGAATTTTAAAGTAACTGTAATTGGTACTGGTATCGGTTACTAATGTGGTATCGGTGCATCTCTACAACAGATCATAACAAATATACATAAAATGTTTGTTGAATCAATTATTTTAATTCAAATTAACAGATAGAAAGGGTTAAGCCAATACACATGTTTCTAAAGACAATTCTCTACAATGTATTATCACAATAACTATCGGAGTCAAACTGACAACATTCGTAATAAAATCATGTAGTTATAAACTATGCATTCACTACAGAAGACAATAACACAGACACCACTCACACTATTTGACAGAGCTCTTGTGTCAAAGAATAGAAGCTGAGGCAGCTGATCAGGCCATTTGCAGGTCACTATTATGGTCAGGCAGTCACATGACCGGGTCACATTGGAGATATTCCCGCCGCACCAAATACTTTGTAAGGGAGTTGTGGAGTCACTCAAACTAGAGGCTTTGAAGACTGTCAATGAAAAATAAGAGATCACTTTGAAGCTAATTCTACATCATCATAATTTCTAGTGTTTTAATTATAGCTTCCATCTAATTCTTAACAAAAGACATTGATAAATCATTTGAATTGAGAGTAATTTCTTTGGCAAGAGTATGAAATACCTACTCAAAAAGATTATAGCTACTTTATCTAGTTAAAAGAAAGATTTTGTTTAATTTTCTTTATCAATGATTAAATGTTTTTTGCAATGAATCTCTCTTAGCTGTATTAATGCATCCTTTTTCTTATTTATTAACTTTTATTTTGATATTTAATTTTTTTATAGTAATAATAGGTTCCTGAAACATGTTTCCAAAGTAAAGAGACTTCCAAATTTTTGCAATTTTATTTGATTGAGGGATCAACTGAAGGTCACTCTACATGAAGTGTGTAAAAAAAGGTCCAAACCTTGCAAGTAGCCGCCATTAGCAACCAAGATGATGCCAAACTTAGGCAAGGAGGAGAGAAGAGAGACTTTCTCTGTAGGGGGAACTTTGATGTCTTCAGAGGAAACCAAAGGAATCACTTCAGAGATGAACTTGAATTTCTGAAGAAGATTTTACACAAGGTGATAAATGTGACAAATATAATACCAAGCTAGGTACTAAGTAAGGTCTTCAAAACATGAGTTAATTAAGAACAAATTAAGTACAACCAGAAGAATTTGTGACTGATGAATAACTTTACTGAAGTAGCTAAATCACAAGTTCAGAAGGAATTTTTATTAAACAAAATAAAATATTTTTCATCAAATCCAACCTTTAATTTCCAATATTTACTCTGTGTAGCTATTAATTATTATGAATGAAGTAGCTAAATTACACCCTATACTTTAACTGTGATTCAAGAAAATATAAAACATTAGGTACGTCAATTATCAGGCAAAATTACATTGGAGAAAATTTGACAATGAAAGTCATATAAAGAGGTATATATCATTTAGCTACCGATTCATTACTCACTTCTCCTGCATCCAATATTTCAGGAGACTCCGCAATAGAGCTCATTTTACAAACTTGGAAGTAGCTTATTCTTCTGCTAAATCATTTGTTAAAGCAACAGATAGAGTAATGTTTGGAAAAAACTAATTCTGAAAAATAAAACATAAATAATTCATTTATCAAAATGAACTTAACTAACAGATATGCATAAAGACCTTTGTTAATTGAAAAAGAATATCACCCTGAGAATAGTTTAATGTAACATTAATAGCTAATCTTGGTGTATAAGTTTAACTGTCAATGATATTGCCTTGTAACAAATTGTTTTTTACCAATCATCTCAGTGAAGTGAACTAAACATATACAAGATTAATTTTATAAATGTATTAGCTTATTTAAATTAGCAGTAGGTTTAACATTTGCTTTAGTGGCCAAAGGCTATATAGTCGAAGCTAAACAGAAATTAAAAACGCTCATGAACAAAGTCACTTAAAACCCAACTGGTAAAAATCCTCTATGGGCCCGCCTCCACGACAGCAAGCGGGGATCCTCCCATTACTAATAAGCCTACAAGCCTACCTATCACAAAAATCTAAGATTTCGTAGTTGAAGAGCATAACCCTATCGCTATCCTCTAAAACTGCAAGTAGTGTTAAAAAAATGATAAACATGTTAAAAATAAAAAGACTATTCATAATCCAAATTACAACAGTTCGGGGCCCAAGGGACACCACCCATTTTTTCCATTCACCACAGAGAATAGAGCTCCTGGTGGCTACTGGCAAATACAGGTGAAGAGGAGTAATCCTCTAACAATAATTAGGATGCCCTCGAAGTCTTGAGCTTTTCTGACCATATAACTTCCTTTTGTAAAATTTAGCTATAGCTGGTGTAAAATATAAACATGTAAGACCCTGGAAGCCCCAGCCCATGGTCAATGTAAAGGATGCAGATAGGATATTAAAAACTATAGAACAATACATATACCTATGTTTAATTCATACTAGCTAGCTAATGAAGCTGATATAAATATACTCTAAATATTTAATAAATATACATATATATAGATTAGGTGAAGTGTTTAATAGCAGTTTCTTATTTTTAATAGTAAGATGCATTATGAATGAATAGTTATGTAGCTATTCATTTGATGGTCTCCTTCCTCCCCTACAACCATCCCTATCCACCAGTTTTTTTTTAGTGTTTTTTTATTATTATCATACAAAAGTCAGACATATACAAAAATAGATAATACTATATAGTAGAAAATAAAACTAAGATTTACTAAAAAATAGAAACAATTACATATACAGAAGTAAAAATAAAATGAAACTAAATTAATATACAATTCCACTGAGAAAGTTATAAATGTATACATTCAACTAGCAACTCAAATTCAAGCTAGTAGCATCTTACAATATCTGGTATGTTTACATTAGCTAAATGTCATGCATACAAAAGTAAGTATTGATACAATAAGATTAAAAGAGCTACCTACCTAAATTTTGAGAATAGTTAGCTAAAATAGCTAATTAAAGAAATTATCACAGAAATGTACAAAACTAAGAGACTAAATTGACATGTGATAGAATGAACATTATCTAATCAAATAAAATGGTAATAGTTTAGAATAAAAATTTCATCAGAATAAAAAATGTTTCGTTATTTAGCACTGAATTTAGTTTGGTTTGAGAAAAATAAATTCATTACCATTTTTCTGTGTGCATGATTGTATTTAAAAATATTTACCATTATACCAAAATTCAACATAGCAATATCAATTGATAACAGATTGAATTAGTTAAAATCAACAAATGATTAGGTATAAATGATATTTTTTAATAGTAGTCTTTGATAGTTGCTACCTTAACTGAAAATAAGAACAGTTGAACTAATATACTTACGATAGCTACATCGATAATATTTAATCCTCGAAGGTATTTTTGAAGAAGTTAGTGATTGTGTTACTTTTCCCCGAGTTCTTGTTGACAGTAGATACTTTCATAGGTTTTGAAACACGTTTCTTGACAGTAACCAAACTTGGCCTGGGAAAGTCATCTGCTTTGTGATGTCCTCCTAATCCATCATAGCTCATTCCACTCTTCTTAGGATAGTCTTCACTTTTGCTGTGGAAGGATGCCGTCTTGCTGCTCCCATCAACTTTTTTCCGAGCTTGAGGGGGAATATAGCTATTGTACTTTACTTTCAAGTATGGGGAGGAATCAGAAGGGGGTTTTTGTACGGTTACTTCCAAAAGTGAAAGTTTCTGATCGGAACTCATTATAGTTTTGAGACTAGATTCTTTCTGATTATTTGGGAGTGTGTCAGAATCATCTTCAAAAAGATCTAAGCTTTCATTGAGTTTACTTTTACTTCTTTTTGTTAAAATTTCAGGAGTACAGCAATCATCTTCTTTTTCAGCTTGGGGACGTGCTCTTTTCATATTGACAGGAGTTAGGTTTTCCGAGAGTAAGCGATGTAGTGCTCTAGAAGCCAAATCATCTCTGGATGGTGATATAATAGCACTCTCAAGACTTTCAACTTTTTTATGTAGCTTTGCATTATAATCTTCTAATCTGGCAATATCATCTGCTTGACATTTGACTTTTTCTCTAAGATATTCAGTTTCCTTTTGTAAATCTAAAACCTGCTGTCTTTTTTGGATAAAGTTAGATTTTGCAAGCTTCAATTCAGAAAAGTAGTTACTTTTCTTGATGGAAATTTCTCTAATTTCACTTTTCAAAAGAGTGCACACATTAGCTAAAGTCCTAGCAGCTTCACTGTCTGAGGAGGAATAACTTTCCAACATTCGCTTCACTTCATCTTCATTACCTGCCATTAATAGCTTAACATCTTCATAGGACCTAACCTTTGCCTGAGCATGATCTCTCTCAGACTCTACCTTCTTCATTATTTTAGTATAATGTCTCTGAACTTGTAACTGAGACTCAAGATCACTCACTTTTGAAGCTTGACTTTTGATTTTCTGATTGTACTTCTTTACTTCATCAATCAACTCCATGTTGGTTGATTTGTATTTACTAACATCATTTTTCAAATTGTAAAGCTCCTGATCTTTCAATAGAATTTGGTGTTTTGCATTAGTGAGCAAGTTATCGAGAGTTTCAGCATCTTTCTTATCAAAACTGTCAACAAAGGAAGAGTCAAAGAATAGTTTGACTAATTTATTTGTAGTGGTTTTGACTCTGCACTGAGGGCAGGTTTTGGAGTTTTCAAACCATTGTAGAATGCAAATAGAGTGGAAAAGATGACCACAAGGTATGGCACTGATGTCTGCTCCATTTGTGAAGACATCACTGCAAATTGAGCAACTAACATGCATTTTTATATGAATAGTTCATCTGAAATAGAGTTAAAGTTAATGAACAATGAAAAGCAACATGAACAATGATATATTATCCATCTAGAAAAGACCTTATATTATTGACCTTAAAGAAGTTAAAGTAAGAATCTTCACTAACTACTACCCATTATTTCTTTAAGACACAATTATTCACTCTCAGAGTCAACTGAGAACAGATCATGGTAATCCAAGCAAATAAATAAATATTTCTTATTGTAAATTAACTAAATTTCAGCAGTAACAGTTAACCCTTTACGATCAGAATTAATTTTCAAAAGTGGAAATTTAATAAACTATCTATAATCTATTGGTTTACGTTTTATAACGTTTTGTTATCAGTTATCCCTAGGTGGAACACCCAGTATTAACAATTATACATTAATTTTGCATATTTTATTAACTGAAAGAATTGATGAAAAACATGATCCATTTTGAAGTTATGAAGAATCCAAATAAAAAAGTATGACACATAAACTTCCATTAGTCTCTCCAAAAATTACCTATCAAATTTCTCTTCAAAATAATCAAATCATCATAAATTCTCTACAAAATAACATTGTAGCATTATAGCATAAGAGAAAAATAGATAATTCTCACCATTTACAATTGAAGGGCTCAAAATAACTGTCAGAAACTCATCATTAAAATGGCAAATTTGGACATGCTACAGACTCACAGTAAATTTAATACAAATATACTATAGGGCCTACTCCTAGGCCCTAGTCTAGCCTACTGTCCCAGTCTGAAAAGAAGGTCTCCACAGACCCAGGATTTTTTTTACTGAAATTGGAATTTGGGCACAGCAAATAACATGGGAACATAGGAATTAAATAGGACTTTGACGCAGGAGTAATCCACAAATCATGCTGTACTTTTCAGACTGGAAACTGTCTAATCCTAATTCTATGTTGCTATTAATTTTCGGTGGATAAATTGGGAAAATGTTGGTGGATCAGCCAAATTACTGGAAATTTATGCTGGATTATTTCAGCTTTTTGAAAAAGTCAGGGCCTCAGTGAGAGGCCTATAGCAAAAAGTCAGACCTATATTTACAATAATTTTGCTACAAACAGTCTAACAGAATAAGATAAGAACACTTTACCAGTTTCTGCAGATTGGGTTATTTGCAATTTTGCTGTGCCCAAATCCCAATTTCTGTAAAAAAATCCTGGGTCTGTGAAGACCTTCTTTTCAGACTGGCGAATTTGGACATGCTTTATTACTTGGCTCTGTAACATGGGTTGTGAAGTTTAACTGGCGACTATTGAGGCTTTGAAACAAGTCTCCTGAATTATCCGGTGGCAATTTTGAATTTCCTAATTAATTCCAACGTTTAGATCATGATGTAATTATTGGAGAGCATTTTGAGATTTTTGGCCACTTTAAGAGAGAAATTTCAAAATCTTTGGAAAGAAATTGCCTCAAAAATTAAATATCTATTATCTCATATATGCCCTCCATGTTACAGAGTATGTCAGTTGAAGTCAATTAATTGGCTATTTGGCTTAGATTTCAAAAATTCAAAACTCAGATATGTCTAATTGGCTATAAATTTTAAATTAATTCCTATGTTTAGATGTTCCCATGTTAATTTTGGCTTGAAATCTCCAAAGATTGAGTCAAATTGGCTTGACTCAGAATTTTTGTGAAATTTGGCTCAAAAATTGGTTTACAATTTTCCAGCCTCTGTAACAAGGTCTGCCCTGGAGACTGGCACTGATTGTGCTGTGCGCAGTCCAGTTTGTATTTGATGCACTGAACTCCTCTGACTTTTTCAAAAATCTGAGAAATATCTGCCAACATTTTTATCAGCTTGTCTAGTCCTCTAACATTTTTCCAGTTTCCCCTCCAAAAATTAATGGTAATATAGGAATTAAACCAGACAGCAGGAACTGGTAAACTGTTCTCCAAGAACCCCCATTTTGGCTTCTGTTCTCAGTAAAATACATGTAAATATAGGAGGAAATTAAAGATTGTTTGCACACAAAATGTTGAAAATGTCCCATAGGCCATATTCTGCAGACTGGGGAATTGATAGCTAAATATCCTCCGACATTGCAGGAATTTTTTTATTAGAGAAATTGAATATCTGCCAACATATCATTGGAATTTACCCAGTCTGCAGAATAAGGGAGATATTTGGGATATTCTCTCTGAACAATTTTGAATTAATTCCTATATTTACATTGATTTTGCTATTAACACTTTGAATTAATCCCTATATTTACATCAATTTAAAATTTTGCTACAAACAGAATTAGAGATCTCTACTGTAATATTATATAGAAATGTATTTAATATGTTAAAATAAGTCGGTATTCAATGCACGTAAATTGGATACCAACATAGTATAAGTATCGTCCAGATGCTAATATTTTTAGAATTTATTTTCCAGAAATACTCTCTTGTTTAATTAACTAAATAAGAACATCACATGGCGCTGTAGACATTTGGACCTACAACTACTTCAACTGAAAAATACGAAAACGCACATCATGGCAGGGACAAGCCAACAGAAAAAGAAAGCTAAGGAATAATATGTGACAATCAGCACGATTTGCTGTTATCTTATGATGCTTGCAAGAGACTAAAAATATTGCATGCAGATTTATCTAGTCAAGTGAATGCTGTATCAGCATCCAAGGAACTTTCAGGATTGGAACTAAGCAAGATAAGGGATCAATTGTTGGAAGAATACTCAGACGTGTTTCAACAAGACAAGCTTAGCCCCATGATAGGTTCACCAATGAAAATTCACTTGCGTGAAAACTATTAACCGTACTCGATTAGTACGACTTGTCAATACCATTCTCTCAACGGCAAGAAGTAAAAGAAAAGTTGGATAAAATGCTGAAGCAGAATGTAATTGCTCCAGTATGTGACGAAGCAAACGAATGGTGTCATCCTATGGTTGTGGTAAATAAGCCAAAGGGCGGGATACGGATATGTGTTGATCTCACTCAACTGAACAAACATATTCAGAGACCAATCTACCCAACGAAGACACCTAATGAAGCTGTCACCAACATTGCCAGTAAAGCGAAATAATTTAACAAGCTGGATGCTAAAAGTGGATATTGGCAAATCAAACTCGAAGAAGCTCAGAGACTGACAACATTTTTAACTCCATGGGGACGTTTCAAATTCTTGCGAGCCCTGATGGGACTGAGCTCCACCGGTGACGAATACAGTCGGCGAGGAGACGCTGCTATCGTAGATTTGAAAAATGTTGAAAAGGTCATTGATGACGCAATCATATACAGCTCAACATTTGAAGAACATGTTGGACTGGTGAAAAAGTACTTGGATTGCTGCAGAAGGAGTAAGATTACACTAAATCCAGACAAATTTGTATTTGCACAAGAAAAAGTGAAATACGTTGGATACGTTATATCAGGCAAAGGAATCGCAGCAGATCCTGGAAAGATTGAGGCTATCATGAAGTTTCCTCAACCAAAATCAGTTACCTACTTGAAGTCATTTCTTGGTTTGGTTAACCAGTTGGGAGAGTTCAGCACTGAAGTGAGCTCAGCTGCAGGACCTCTCAGAGAGTTGTTGAAGAAGAATACTACATTTTTGTGGCTACCAGTACATAATGAAGCATTCCAGAAGACTAAGGTAGCATTATGTAATCCACCTGTACTAGCTCAGTTTCAACCTTCAGCTACTACGATTATCCAAACAGATGCCTCGAAGCTTAATGAATTTAGATAAGTCTTGTTGCAGCAACATGGAAAGGAATGGAAGATGATACGTTGCGGCTCAAAAATTCTAACTGATACAGAGACAAGATATTCAATGGTAGAATTGGAACTTCAAGCAGCAACATGGGCTGTGAACAAATGTAGGATTTATCTGCTAGGAATGGAACATTTCACTCTGTTAGTTGATCACAAGCCCTTGGTATCAATTCTTAACTTAAAAAGACTCCATGAGATAGAAAACAAAAGACTTCAGAGATTAAAAGAGAAACTGAGTAATTATATCTTCACAACCGAATGGATAAAAGGAACTCTACACAAGACACCGGATGCTCTGTCTCGAAATCAAATCGTTGACTCAAACGAAAGTGAAGATGAAGAAAGTCTTTCCATCATTATATGCCTTCAGATCCAGTCTATTCAAAGAGAATATCCGGATGATCCACATCTAGATGAAATGAAAGAAGCAGATGATAAGGATACAAATTATCAGGAATTGAAAAAGCTAATCATTACTGGTTTCAACAATATTATGGAAAGAAAGCAATTGACTCCTGATCTTCGTGCTTACTGGAACATAAGGCATGAGCTGTCAGTGGAAGGAGGATTGATATTGTATAGTCATTGCCTTGTTATACCTTCGGAATGCAGAAAAAGTGTTCTGATGAAACTTCATCTTGCACATCAAGGATTAGAACGTACAAAGAGGAGAGCGAGACAAACTGTATATTGGCCTTATCTGAACAGTGACTTAACGAACATGATATCTTCATGTTCACCTTCCTTGCCAAGAAAACAGAGCGACTCAGTCAAAGGAGCCAATGATTATTGAATCAGCTCCGTAACGAATCTTTGAAGATGTCTCTGCAGATTTTACCTGGTTTATACAGATAGACTTTCAGGATGGCCAACTGTATTTAAATTCAAGAAAGGACAAACAATGTCAAGGTCACTGATATCAGCAGTCAGAAAATGCATTGTTGATCTAGGAGTACCCGTACGATTCAGATGCGACTGCGGACCTCAGTTTTCATCCAGAGATTTCAGGTTATTTCTTAAACGGTGGGGAGTAAACCTCATGCAGTAGAGTCCATATTTCCCCCAGTCCAACGGTCATGCTGAGGCTTCAGTTAAGGCAATGAAAACTTTTATTAGGAAAACAACTGATGCAGGAAATATAGACTGAGGAATATTTACAAGGACAAATGGAATGGAGAAACACCCCAAATGAAACAGGATGTTCTCCAGCAGAAGTGGTATTCGGGCATTCTCTCAGATCACCGGTACCAGCACATCAAAAATCTTTCCAGACCAAGTGGAAGGAAGAGAAAAAAAGTTATGATTTGGATATGACTAAACAGAAAATGAAGAAGTATTTTGATAGGAGTTCTGTTAGTCAGAAAAGGTTAATAGTTGGAACAGAAGTGTTCCTACAGGATCCAAGATCATTGAAGTGGGATTCGACTGTAACAGTTATTGGAATAGGACAACATAGAAAGTATGAAGTTACCAGGAGGATCTACTTATTGGAGGAATAGGATACATTTACATCCCAATGATTAACTTACTTAAAGGAAAGAAAGAAAGAAAAGGAATTGTAATATTATATAGAAATGTATTTAATATGTTGAAAATAAGTCGGTATTCAATGCACGTAAATTGGATACCAACATTGTATAAGTATAGTCAAGATGCTATTATTTTTAGAATTTATTTTCCAGAAATACACTCTTGTTATATTAACTAAATAAGAACATCACCAAAGTGAAACCATGTTTTAAAGTGTGGCACAAAAGTCGCCAGTTAAGTGAGAAAATGCCAATGAATCCAGGTCGCCACATTTAAGATACTTTAAAGGAGAAATTTGGCTTCCTAGGTTAGATTTTACACTTGGAAACATCCTTAAACTTCATGCCTGTCATTGCCTGATGCATGTGTATCTCTTGAGACTATTTTAAGAGTGATTTACTGGTTATTAACAGGTTTTCCAACTTGTTTAACCCCTCAAAAGTCGCCAATATACTGGCGACTTTGTCCATACTTTAAAACATGGAAGTGAAAAACTCTCCCTTTGCCTCTCCAGCTCTCTCCCAAAATCACCAAGTCTCTCTCCAAAATGATCAAATTACCATATCAAAAACTCCCGCAGAGAGTCTTAGAAAAATGTTCCATATTCTGCAGACTGAGACTGGGAACATAGGAATTAAATAGGATTTGGGCGCAGCCCAGTCTGGAAAACTGCTTAGGCAGCGCTAATAAGTTAATAACATGGGAACATAGGAATTAATTTTAAATAGGACTTGGGTTGGGTGCAGGATTAATCCACAAATCTGTCAAATCCTACTGTACTTTTCAGGCTGGGCCATGTTTTAAAGTGTGGCAGGAAAGTCGCCAGTTTAGTGAGAAAATGGATCCAGGTCGCAACATTTAAGATACTTTAAATGAGAGATTTGAGTTCCTAGTGAAGATTTTACACTTGGAAACATCCTTATGCTTCATGCCTGGCCGCCCTGATGCATGTGCAATATTGTGTATCTCTTGAGACTATTTAGGGAGCGATTTAGGGTGTTTGTGCCAGTAATCGGCATACCTCTAGTAATCGGAATAGCAGACACATTGAGCATAATTTTCTATATAATATATATATTAAGGAATAGAGGCATACGTACTAAATTATTAAAGAATCAACCACTATATATAATTGATTAGTAATTCTTTCTAATCATTTAGCCACACAAATTAACAGGTAGCTTCCAATCATTGTCGGAAAGTCAAGTTATAGGTCAGTTCGTTGTATTTTTCATAAGAGAACGGTTCCTCTTTAAAACTCCTGAGTGTGTTTCAGTAGCTTTTAATGTACCAGGTGAATGTTTTTCTAGAAGTACAATTTTCGATCTATCAGTGCATTTTAAAATTTAAGCAAACAAATACTTACTTTTTATTTAAAATGGTAGTCCGATCACTAGATTATCAGAACATCTGATTTTAATGTTCGGACAGACTGGCCGATTAAACATAGAATCCATCCGTCCACCCTGACGATTACTGGAAAAACTTCCCGTCATGCGTCCGATAACAAACTGGTATTTTAACTAATTAATTTATATCGTTACATTGACCAATAACATTAATGAATAAATTTTGAGATAGTTAAACTTGTATATTCTCCGAATAATGTACGTTATTACATATGAAAACAAGATATGATAACTTTAACGTCAAATATATAAATATTTTACATAATCATACCCACTTATATAGTGTCACATGTGAATTATATATGGCGTTTTTCAATAACCAAAATTCAATCAGAAGGATTTAGAATCAACAGAAAACCGGACTTCCACTCCAGGTTGTGACGTCATTAATAGCGACAAAGAATGGTTGAATCTACATCACAATAGTGGAAGAGGGTAAACTAGAGAGAATGTAGACGGCATATATATCGGCATTTAGGAATTATGTCCTGTTTAAACTTGAACAAAGCAACAGTTATTTAGGGGCTGAAAATTACTTTTTCAATGAAAATCTAATTGAGGTAAAGCAATTTCAAAATAATTTTTATCAGTAAATAAAATGTGTTATAGACTTGATAGTTAGCATTATAATAAGGCTAAGATATCTGCAACTAAATAGAAATGAAATGCACATGACAATTACGGCTTGCTTTTATTTAAGATAGTTACCCCTTTTTTCAGAACTATTATAATCAAAGAAAACGTATAGAGGCTAAAACTAAATTAATTGATATTACTAAATACCAATCTGAGTCTTCTGAGAAATGAATAAATTAAGCATTGATTGTCAATTTAAAATATCTGAATATAATCTATGTATACTTGGCAGACAAATCAAATATATAATAAACCTTAATTTAAAGTAGCCGTTGATTCTTAAAGCGGCCGGGTAATTATTTCCTCTTGCATGTAGAAGGCCAGTCTGCAGAATGTGTCTCTTCTCCCGCAGAGATTTTAATTTGAGAGACAGTTACTCTCTGACTCTCAGTAGCAGATTCAGAATCTCCCGCAGCTAAATTAATGGTAACATAGGAATTAATTCAAAATCTCCCGCAGCTAAATTAATGGTAACATAGGAATTAATTCAAGATCTCCCGCAGAGATCTCCAATTTCTAAAAATTCAATCAAAAACTCCCGCAGAGAGTCTTTGAAAAATGTTCTATATTCTGCAGACTGGGTAGAATGTAGCCAAGTAATAAAGCATGTCCAAACTTGCCATTTTAATGGCGAGTTTGTGACAGTTATTTTGAGCCCTTCAATTGCAAATGGCGAGTTTTATCTATTTTTCTCCTATGCTACAATGTTATTTTGGAGAGAATTAATGATAATTTGATCATTTCGGAGAGAATTTGTTGAATTTTGGAGAGAGCTGGAGAGACAAATGGCGAGTTTATGAGACATACTATTTTACTTGGGAAGGTAGCAGTTGTAGGAGCTTCAGCTTATGTAAATAAATAATCACATTTATATAAAATAACTTAGTTTTCAATTCTGGTGTATGGCAAACAACAATGTATAACATGTTCAAACTTTCGAATGAAATGACAACACTAAAATATAACGTATTTTTAACCATTGACGAAGTGTTTGATTGTGTGTATGGCCTATGGGTAGGTAATAATAATATAAACATAATACTTACTATTACTTAGTACAGTAGGAATTACGTTAATAAAAAATACATATTGATTGTATAGATATTAGGTATGACTAAATCTATTACTAGTAATTAGAAGCGGGAGAATAATTATACTATATACTATTATATTAATCAGTCACTAATCAACAAGTATGACGAACATTAGTTCCTTATGATTGGCCACCTGACGATAATAGAATTGGAAGTGACCGAACATAGATATTGCTATGACGATTACTAGCATTTTAGACTAATGGGACATTTTTACTTTTAAT
>CANNZV010002128.1:51769-164428 GCA_947561585.1 Caprella mutica
CTCCCAGTCTGTATTTCATGGTAAATTCCACCGACATGTCGGTGGAATTTTTCCCCATTGATAATAATATTCTGGCAAAGTCGGTGGATTTTTAGCTAATTATTCCTATGTTACCATTAATTTTCAGTGGAAAAATGGGTAAAATGTTGGTGGATTAGCCAAATTACTGGAAATTTATGGTGGATTTTTTCAGCTTTTTCAAAAAGTCAGTGGAATTTTGTGCACCAAATACAGACTCCAGAGTGGAATAATAACTCATTTCAGATTGACTAGTAACTCTGTTAGGAATTTAGAATGAACAAAAATTACTCATTTTAACCCTAAAAAATGCAGAAATCAGTAAATTATTTTATAAATTTCAACTCCGCAGTGAAAACTGATGTAAAATAAGTCATTTAAGCTTCACAATTGGGCTTGTTGTGATGATAAACATCACTAATGGGAATGCATGAAGTTAGGAGTAACTCTGTTAGAATTTATGTTTTCCAGTCTGGTACAGACTGGGCGCACTCCACGATGTATAATTCAAATTGTAGATCAGTTTTCTGTTTTCGGTGTTCTTTTGTTATGAATGATGTGGTCACTAGTCACTACCCAGTCTGCAGAATGTGTCTCTTCTCCCGCACCAATCTGCAGAAACAGGTAATGTGTTCGTAGAGATCCCTGATTCTGTTCGTAGCTAAATTAATGTAAACATAGGAATTAATTCAGAAGTGTTCGTTGCAAAATTAATGTAAATATAGGAATTAATTCAAAATTGTTCGGAGAGAATATCCCAAATATCTCGCATATTCTGCAGACTGGCTCCCGCAGAGTTTTTATTTTGAGAGAGAGTCATTCTCTGACTCTCAGCAGCAGATTCAAAATCTCCCGCAGCTAAATTAATGGTAACATAGGAATTAATTCAAAATCTCCTGCAGCTAAATTAATGGTAACATAGGAATTAATTCAAAATCTCCCGCAGAGATCTCCAATTTCTAAAAATTCAATCAAAAACTCCCGCAGAGAGTCTTGGAAAAATGTTCCATATTCTGCAGACTGGGTCACTACTTGACAGTACTTGTCATTTTAATTTGATGCTCTCTGACTAATTATCGGAAAAAAAAATGAATAGCTATGAAAGAAAGTATGCCTCTCTCAGGCTCTGTGTGATTGGCTGGTATCAGTTGTATGCCTCTCTCTGATTGGCTGATACGCCTACGCTCTCAATTAATTTAGGCCAGTCTGCAAAACATGGGACATTTCAAGATTTTCTGTGCGAACAATCCCTAATTTCCTCCTATGTTTACATGCATTTTGCTGAGAACAAACCAGTTTGTATTTGGTGCACTGAACTCCTCTGACTTTTTCAAAAATCTGAGAAATAGCTGCCAACATTTTTCATCAATTTGTCTAGTCCTCCAACATTTTTACAGTTTCTCCTTCAAAAATTAATGGTAATATAGGAATTAATAGGTAAATATCCTCCGACATTGAAGGAATTTATTTATTAGAGAAATTGAATATCTCCAGAGATATCATTGGAATTTACCACCAAATACAATCTGGAGAACAAAAGCCATAATAGAGGATTTCTTGGAGAACACTTTACCAGTTCCTGCAGTCCGGAATTTAGGTAGTTATAAATAATATAGGTAGGTATATTGACGACTGTCGACTTTCAAAATTGGAATTAAATTATGACTACTGGCGACTGCATTACTAATTTTTGTTGACTTATATTTGAAAAAAAAGATATATTGGCGACTCAATGAACATTCTCTTAAACTAGGTGTAAATTAATATTATGAGTGAATTAATCCCAAAATAATCTCGAGAGACCAGTCTGCAAAGCCAGTCTGTATTTGGTGCACAAAATTCCACTGACTTTTTGAAAAAGCTGAGAAAATCCACCCTAAATTTCCAGTAATTTGGCTGATCCATCATCCACCATCATTTTAGCCATTTTTCCACTGAAAATTAATGGTAACATAGGAGTAAATAGATAAAAATCCACTGACTTTGCCAGAATATTATTTTCAATGGAGAAAAATTCCACCGACATGTCGGTGGAATTTACCACAAAATACAGACTGGCTGCTAAGCGCGTCCATGACGCCAAAGATCTTTGGAGACTATATTTTACTTCTAGGGAAAATTCATCAAAACAAGATCTTGGTGACTATTTTCTAATTAATTCCTATGTTTAGTGATTAGTGTTTACTTGTTATTATTGGAGAAATTTAGTCATTTTGGAGACAAATTTGAAAAATTTTGGAGACAAATTGTCCTCAAATATGAAATCTTGATGACAGATTTGACACACTTTGCAGACTGGTCAAGAAATGCACATGCATCAGAAATAAAGCATAATGATGTTTCCAAGTGTAAAATCTTCACTAGAAAGTCAAATTTCTCCTATAAAGTATAAAGCCAGACTGTATTTCTGACACTATTTCATGGTAAATTCCACTGACTTGTCCAAGAAATCCTCTATTTTGGCTTCTGTTCTCAGTAAAAATACATGTAAATATGGAAAGAAATTAAGGACTGTTAGCACTGTCGCACAGAATATGTAAAAAATATTTCATGTTCTGCAGACTGACTCTGTGGGAGATCTTGAATTAATCCCTATGTAACCATTAATTTAGCTGCTGGAGATTCTTAATCTGCTACTGAGAGTCAGAGAATTACTATTTTTGCAAGTTTAACTTTGTAATGTCTTTCTGTGTGGAAATTTAATTCTTTGACTCTTTGTCAATTTTGCATTACTACTAGCAGTATTATTTGTGCTAATAATCTTTAATTACCTTATTACCACCTATTGGAGAACAATTTACCACTTTTATGCTATAAACTTAATGTGATGGGCTACCAGCCAATCAGCTATGAGAAATTGACTAATTTTCTGTTCTTAACAGGTTCACTTAATTCCTGTTAGTCATTTTTTCAAATCGTGACAATTGACTAATTTTTTTGTTGTTGTGTAATTCCATCCTCCAATTACGCAAGAAATGGCAAGTAAGTTTTTCAGGTTAAGATTTTGAGTCTATGTCATATTTCAATATTTTAGTATGAAATTAAGCTTATTAAATTGCTTGAAAATGGTATTAAAAATAATTGTATCTATGTTTAATTCTCAGGAGGTAATCAACGTGACCTTGCACGGGCGAAGAATGCCAAGAAACTTCAAGATGAACAAAAAAAGAAATCTGCCAATGAGAAGGTGAATGTAGTATTAGCAATAGTTGAACTTAGAAAAGCTACACTGTTATGTACAGTCCAAGAAAATATAATCCCTTATTATTTTTGACAGTTTATCAATTTTACATTTTAGAAAAGGAACTTCACTAATTGTGATTCTTGTAGATATTTTATAATAAGTCTGTGTTGCTACATGACAAATTTGTAAGATTTGAAAATAATGAGATGATAAAATCTTAGATTTGAGTAATTAACATCTTGCTGACTCTTTTCTTTGATAGTATATTGACTTAAATTAATTGTGTAATTCTCAATATTTTCACTGAAGTAATTTGAATAGATTGATAAATTTAGTTATCAAGATTTAACACACACTCTAGTCACTGGTGCTTGTTCCTTTTAGTCACATCCCTTGGTAAATTACTGTATTCACAAAGTAGCTTTTCTGCATCCATGAGATTTGTCACTGATGGTTGTAGGTGACTTTGCCCATGGAGCCACATTCTTTTCTGACTGCTTCTTCCAGTCCCTTTTACTTAACTTCTTTTAGACATCAGCGATATGATTAGAAATGGTCAAATTTTACTCCTAATAAAATTAACATATACTATTTATCTCAGAACGGCAACAAAGGAATGACTTTAGAGGCGCGCAAGGAGAGAGATGCGGAGGTGATGCGTTTAAAGCAGCTCAAGGCGGCCGAACAAAAGAATAAGGCCGGCACCAGTAAATCCTAATCAACCTAATTTTAGAACATTCAACGATTTAAATATAAGACTACGAAATTCATCTACTACCACTTGGATTTTCTCATTTTATAAGTATTAGCGCTATTCTATTAAGACGTACCTCATGTAATCATTTATTGATAAAATTTGCTCAGTGCTGAAATTATTCAATCTCATATCTTTGAGCTTCTAATCATCTGTTAGCTAAGTGACTGTACTTTTAATTCGTAATTAATTCATTTTTAATAATTTTATCTAACTATTTCTTGCATCATAGGTCATACATTTGTTTGAATTGCACAAGACATCATTAAATATTTCAATAACATCCATTTTGTTTCATTTCCGCCGATTCTTCTCATTAGCTATTTGAAATGCTTCTACTTAAATCTGTTTAATATAACTCCCTTTCGCCCCCAGGGGCTCTATCCTGAAGCTGTCTGTGGTGAAGGGAAGAGAAGGGGAGTGGCGTCCCTTGGGCTCCGAACTGTTGTAATTTGGATTATGGATTGTCTTTTTTTCCTTTTTACCATGTTTATCATTTTTTCAACGCTACTTGCAGTTTTAGAGGGTATCGCTAGGGTTATGCTCTTCAACTTCGAGGTCTTAGATTTTTGTGTTAGGTAGGCTCGTAGGCTTCATTTACTGTCACCTCTTCATTTTCCTGTTCCATCTGTGAGTGCAGCCACCGGTGCTTGTGTCCCGTTTCGTCACATTCCTTGGTAGCTTTTCTGCATCCATGAGCATTGTCACTGACGGTGGTAAGTGACTTTGTTCATGGAGCCACTTTCCTATCTGACTGCTTCTTCCAGTCCTTTGTACTTAATTTCCTTTTGACGTCAGCGATATGGCCTTTAGTTCCGAAGCAGACATTAAACCCCTTCTAGAAAAAAGAAATAACTCCCTTTCAGATTTAGCTAAAGTTATTAATTGAATAATGAATATAATATTATAGCAAATATTACTATATAAATTTAATGACAGAGTTTCTAAAGAGTTCATCATTAAATAACATTGTAAATTTTAAATAAATTCTAATTTAGTTAATGAATTGATGGGGAAATTTAATATACAAACTAGAAGCTTAACCAACGTTTGTATATTGTAATATGCAAATGTTGGTTAGGCATTTACTTTATATAGATATTTAATCAATTAGCTAAATGTTCCATCAGATCGATATGACATGATTTTCACTATTTATGGATATATCATTTTTTTTTAAATTTTTTTTGCAGTGAAAAATCAGAAATATGATGTGCAGTAATTTATTGTCTGATCGTATCTATGATACTAAGGCTAGCTCTTCCTCGTATCTAGGATACTTTATCTATCAATCTCCCATTTAGTTGCCATCCGTTAATTGTTATATGGAAAATAGGCCTAATTTCGTTTTTAATAATTAGGGATATGACATATATGCAGTTCTCTGCATACATTTCAAGAGCATATTTTATGCACGTGTGCATATATGCTAGCCGAGATATATGCACTTATTGATCAATTTTTAACTTGCAATAATATTATTGTCTAACCTATGCTTTTTTTCTTCAGGGACCCCTGCATAGAAAATGATTTTAACTGTGGACCCTAGTATATTTTATCAAACTAATTATTCAAATTGAAAAAGTTTATAGGTGGAGTATTGAAACTACAAATAATTTAATATGACACTTAGTATCTATTAAATACTAGTAGTAGCTAATTGATAAATAATTAAATAGGTACAATTGTTTTGGAGAGTTGGTACTAATCGAAAAATAACAAAACTTATAGCACGTATATATGTATATAATTTATTTAAGTAATTAAACACTAAACGATTTAAATTTATCATTTAATAACTTAATGTCGCTGCTTATAGCTGGGGATCCTTTAAAGGTCCCCTCCAATCAAATATTTATACTGAACCGAATTGCATCATTATTCCGCAAACTGCATACAATTCGGTTCAGTATATATTTTATAATTTGTTTTTAAAGTTTTTTAATACTCTGTGAGCAACAATTGAGCTAATCACTAATCTGATGCTCAAGAAGAAGATTGTACACTCTTTGTTATGATTGCAAATTTGAATTTTATATACAAACCATGCGTTTTCGGCCTTTATTTTAGATATTAATTTTTCCTTAAGTATATAAACGTGTCTATTATAAGTTCATTCAATTTTATACCTTTACACTATTATCAAATGGATTTATTAAACCTAATACCTAGTTGACAATCAAAACAAATGGTGTACATTCTTTTTCTTCAGATTGAAAATTTCTTAAATTAGTAAGTCGGAAGTAAAATAGGTTTTGTTGAGTTTTGATTATAAAAATCTTTAAAAGCATGTAAAATTTAAAATTTGCTACCAATTTCGATGCGGTTTACGGCAAAATGATAAGAAACATTAGCCTCGTTGAATGAAGCAATAAAAATATTTGCTTGGAGGGGAACTTTAAAGGTAACTGCTGGTCTAACAAGATGGTTTGTGATTTTCGAGTCATACCTAAAGTAATGATCGGAATGTGATATATGAATGTAGAATAGTGAATTTGGCTGAAAAAAAGATTTTCTCCTCTTCATTCTTGTAAGTTAGAACAGGTGTTTTCCCAGTACAAAACTACATTAGCAGATAATAGAAGGAGATTCATTCTTGGAATCCTGAAATACCATTTAACAATAAAGTCCAATTCCACTGTTTGAAATTGAATGTGTATGTTTGAAATTGACTTACTATTAGAAGAGTTTAAATTTGTAACAGCTTTGTTATATGTATTTTATTTTCAGACGTTAAACTTATCGCTGTAAAAATAGAAACTTGAGAAAACACCTTCGATTTATTGTAAGTTCCATCCAAAGTACAATTACATTCTAGACATAACTACATGGAGATTAAATTTATTTTAAAGTTTCAAATAATATCTAGTTTCTTTTAAAAAAATGCTCATTGACTTTTTGCATATTATATGCAGAAATAGGAATATACCTAATAGTAATATGCTGCATATCGCGTCAAAAGTTATGCATATTTTATGCTGCATATTGTCACATCACTACTAATTATTAGGTATTCAGAGTGCAGACAGTTCAGCATTTTCGATCATTTAAAAAAACAATTATTTAATTGGTATTCATATTATTTACAGCCACAGGCCATATTGATACCAATTAAAATAACTAGTTAAAAAATATATGAACGAAAATTTGGAACTGTCTGATAACTCTGAGTTTACCCTAGTTAGCAATATGCTAATATCAAGAATTATTATATACCCATAGATATGTATATTATACATTTATATTTTTTTCTAGTTTGAAGTTTCATGTCAAAATTCAATTTTGATGAGAGAGTAATTGAAATAAATAGCTAGTTACCTAATATGAGTTTCATCGAACTTCTCCATGTAATGATATATGCATACTTTAATTATTAGTTATGATTTATCTAGTTAGAAACTTACAAGGAAACTTAGAATATACTCTTCAGTTATGCATCACTTAGTTTTCTTTGGTAATTTTCTTTCACAGACAACTATAATTTTATTTCAACCGACACTATTATATTTAAGAGAACTCTTTGTAACCAGTTAGCTCAAAAGTATCGTACCAAATAGGTATTAATGTGAGTTTTATTCACATGTAAACTGATTAATAAATTAACAAAAGGGAATATGAAACTACTTTGTGGTATTCAATGTTAATATTATCGGAATAATAATAGGCTATTTAGGTAATTGTTAGAGGAATAATCAAAATAATAATAAGGTAGGTATTAGGTACCTAAAAAATTAGCTATTGAAAATTAGATAATGTCATATAGGGTTAAGTTACGATATATCGGACAGTTCAGTTGCTCGGACAGTCAAAGAAAAAATGAACACCACTGATCAGTGGTAAATCGTAGAGTGATGTGTTAGGAAGCATCGTTTTCAGAGACATCTATTTCATCATTGTCTATATCCTCTGTGAATTAAGTTGATCAATTTAAGTCTAAATTAATGTTATTCGATAATTTTCACTACTATTGTTTGTCCCACATCGAACACACCAACAAACATACCCAGATTCAAACATTTATACCAATACTGCCTTCGTTTAGATTTGAGTTGTACCGTCATATCTACATTTATAAATAGTGTTGTAAACATACCTATAAGATTTGTAACAGTTTTACCCACCTCATAAAAATAATAATCGTGTCCGATAAAACGTAACCAAAATGAGCAGTTCTACTTTACTCGGACAACTGTCCGGATGAACGAGACGCTAGCTAATTTAGTTACGAATTGTCGGACAGATGATTTTTTCAATTTCGAATCTAAGATACCTATTGGCTTTTTTATTAATAAGAAACCTACCTATATTTAATAAGATACAGTATAATAAATTCAATTTTTTCATTCCAAAATAGATGTCAGTAATAAATAATTTTATATACCTTAACGTACACAGCAATAACTATAATGGCACCTAAGAAAAGGTCCTCTAATCCTTCTTATAGTGAAGAAGACATACTTAATGCTTTAGCTGAAGTGAAAAATAAAACCCTAACCATAAGAAAGGCTGCCGAAAAATACAGGGTTCCTCATTCAACACTTGGCGATCGAGCTTCCGGAAGATTTGCACCTCTGATTGAAAGGCCAGGTAGGTATGTCTTGTTTGTCTTGTGTGCAAATAATGTAGGACTTTCATAAATATGAATTAATTTCCATTTATAATATAATCCATTAGGAAGACAATGTAAACTGCGTGCGGATCAAGAAGAAAGGCTGGTAAAATATCTTTTGTTTCGTGCCGCAATCGGCAATGGAGCAACCCGGAATGAAGTTAGATATATTATTAAAGAAGTGCTTGACGAAGCAAAAAAGAATGAAGGTAGATAATATTTATTACTGATTATTGAAATTATTTGTACTTTAATAAAATATATTGATCTATTATTAATTCATTTTCATTTTAACAGGAATTGATGAGCAGCTGTTCTCGGATAATTTGCCCTGTAAAACGTGGGTTCATCGGTTCATGCAAAGGCATACGAACATAACAGCTCGGGCTCCTGAAAACTTGGGTCATTCGAGGAAGGCTGTTACAGAAATTTGTATAAGAGAATGGTTTGAAAAGCTGGAACATTTTCTACAAACAGAGCACAATATTATCGCATCAGAGTTTATCACTGCTGAAAATGCTGATCGAATATTCAATCTTGATGAATCGGGATTTCCGTTGGGAGGAAAGAATAAAATGAAGGTGATTGCTGAAAAAGGGAAGAAGAATATCTATAATGTAACAACGAACAGCAAAGAACAAGTCACTGTCTTGATATGTGCTTCTGGAGATGGCCATTTTCAGAAACCTTATGTCATCTTTCCAGGTGTGAAGCCTGTTTTTCAGTTCAAAGGTGTTGATCCATCTAAATATAATGTAGGCCCTACACCAAATGGATGGATGACTTCAAATGCCTTTTTCGAATGGTTTGTTCGTTCGTTCATCCCTAACTTGAAAGAAAGAGGTGTGGAGTTCCCTATCATTGTGTTTATGGATGGACACACATCACATTTGAGCTACTCTGTTGTCAAGTGCGCCCAAGAGAACGATGTGATATTATTTTGTTTTCCCCCACATGCCTCTCACATTCTGCAGCCTCTAGATGTTAGTGTATTTGGACCTTTGAAAATTTTTTGGAATAGAGCCTTAATTAATTTCAAAGGAAAATATAATATGACAATGACTCGTGCGAACTTTTTCCCTGTATTCGACGAAGCATTTGAGAAAGCAAAAGGTCGTCCTGCTAATGTGAAGTCAGGCTTTAGAAAGTGTGGAATTATTCCATTTACACCTGATGCCATTGATTATACGCAACTTATTGATCCAACAAAAGCTCGAGATAAATATGCAATGAGCAATAAGTGTTCATCAGAGCAAAGACTAGGAATAATCCGTTCATTCCAATTGGTGATAGGAGAGATGTCTAGCGAGAATCTTAAATTATTTGAAAAAAGATATGAAGAGGATTATGACGTCCAGGGAGTCACAAGCGTAGATCAGTTGTGGCGGTCTTACAAAGTTCTTAGAGATTTGGTACGTTCATCTCTTTCAGAGCCTTATCAACAAATTACAAGCATTACAAGTCAGAATAATGTTGACGCTGCCAATGTTGAATTAGGTGAATCTTTAGTCACTCCATCATCATCCACTAACAATCAACTCGTTAAACCTTTTGTAAATGGGTTAGAGACTCACTTAGAAGATACTGTGGCAGATATTCTTTCCCCACTCGAAGATGATTCATTGCGTCTAACCCCTTCTCCATTATCTGGAACATTCATTTCAAGCTCATGTGCTCTGAAGATGCCTTCTTCTTCAGTTCCCGTCTTGTCAAAGCCATCCACATCTGGTATTTCAGTACTAAAGAATCAATTAAGATCAGGTGTTACTACACTGAAGAGGGTGCCATCCTCTGATTCCTTTTCGTTGGTTGAATCATTGGGTTTTAATCAGAATGCGGAATCTTTCCTATCAATTCCATCTAAATTGAGGGCAATTGAAGGAGCTTCTGCTTCAGTTTCATCACCTGTAGCGGGACCATCTGGTTTAGCATCCGCTACACTAGGTCAATCTAGAGTTGCTTCTGGTCAAACACCTTTGAATGAGACGCTTCAATCCATTGCAAATGAATCAGTAGATTATTACCAAAACTACGACATATCTCCGTTCAAATCTTATTTAAAAATTCACGACCAAATAATTCTAACTAAAAAAGTAGTTAAATCAAAACCATACATGCCCCATGCTGTCAGTGGTACTGATTATGTAAATTTTCTCTTGAAAAAACAAATTGATAAACGTAATGAGGAAGAAAATAAGAAAAAGAGAAAGATAGAGAGAGAAAATAAGAAGGCTGAAAAGGTAAAAAGAATTAAAGTTAACAAACCGCCTCTTCATTCCTTTAACGATTCCTATGATTCAGATGCTGGGAGGTCATTGTGTGACATTGTATTGGATGATGATGATGAAGACGAAGAAGTTGACATCAATAATAACTCAGAAGAATGTGGTGCATGTGGAGGCAACAATGACGCAAGAAATGAGGATGCATGGATGGGATGCAACTATTGTCCTCGGTGGTTCCACAGAGGTTGTCTAAATGAGGAATACGAAAACCTTACCAGATTAGAGATTCAGGCAATCGATTTCAAGTGTAATATTTGCATCAGAATCATGAAAAGAAAGTTTTAAAGAAGAAGTTTAAACGTTAGATATATGATCATATCAGGATGCATTTCATTTTTCGTTTCGTTTTTAGATTATTATTTTTATAACTTTAAAATTTATATTTAGATTCCCTCTAGAATATAACTGGATATTTTTGTTGTGATATTAGTTCGTTAATATTTTATTACTAATAAAAGGGTACATTTTTAAACTAGTCAGAGGAAGCCCATTGTGACATCATATTATATCATTTTCAAATAAAATAAGTGTTGCTAAATTCCAGATCGTTTTATTTACGTTCAAGCAATGTGATTGATTCGTTTAAATGATATATATTCATCATATGACTAAAAAATTACAGCTAAAGAAGTTGTCCGATACCAATGAAGCCGTAAAACTCCTGTCCGATATTATGAAACTTGATTCGAATCATGTCCGAAATTGTGAAATTGAACTGAATCTTGTCCGACGAACCGAATTTGAAGGGTAATTACACAACGCAACTAAAACTGTCATAAAAGATTTATTTATTGATCTGTATCGAAATCATTGTACACATTATCTTGGTGACATATTTTTCTATTCTTTGACGTATAGTAAATTAAGATTCATCTAACTACTGGGTAATAATTAAAGTTTATTCAACAGTATCTTAAAGTGTCCGATGATTCGTAACTTACCCTAGCTACCTAATATATCGATCATAAAATTGAAAATATAGCTATTTCATTCTAACCCTATTCAGATAATATTAATTTTTGTAGCTAGCCGAGAGGCTAGGTGCAACCATAGTAATTATTAAGGATAATAGCTGATTTTTCTGTTATTCATTTAGATTATTTTCAGCTCCGATCTATTAGGTATGTTATTTAGCTTATGTATGATGCCCGATGGTGATGTCTAGCCAGTCTCCAGACTTCAGAATATGGAACATTTATCCAAAACTCTGCAACAAATATGACTTCAATTTTAGAAATTTACATCTCTGTGGGGAAATCTTGAATTACCTACTTCCAATGTAACCATTAATTTAGCTGCCAGATTGTATTTGGTGTTAAATTCCAATGATATCATATCTCGGGAGATATTCAATTTCTTTTAATAAAAAAATTCCTGCAATGTCGGAGGATATTGAGCTATTAATTCCTATATTACCTACCATTAATTTTTGGAGGAGAAACTGGAAAAATGTTGGAGGACTAGACAAATTGATGAAAAATGTTGGCAGCTATTTTCAGATTTTTGAAAAAGTCAGAGGAGTTCAGTGCACCAAATACAAAGTTTACAAACTGGTTTAGCTGTGGGAGATTTTCATGGTAAATTCTTCCTACTTATCGGTGCAAATTTTTCTCCTTTGAAAATATTATTCTATCAATGTTGCCATGTTCAATGTTGGTAGATTTTTAGCTATTTATTCCTATGTTACAATCAATTTTTAGTGGATAAGGTAAATGGAGAAAATGTTGGTGGATCAGCTAAATTACTGGAAAATTGGAAATGTATGGTGGATTTTTCTCTGCTATTCAAAAAAGTCAGTGGGATTTTGTGCACCAAATACAGACTGGCTGTCATCCTATCATTTTCTATGTAGGGCTAAGCAGGTAAATTCAATTGCGGCATACTAACCTAAGTAACCTAACAGCGACAACAGAAACATCATAGCTTCAAAACGCCCAGACTGCAGGAACTGGTAAAATGTTCTCCAAGAAATCCTCAATTTTGGCTTCTGTTCTCAGTAAAATACATGTAAAATTGTAAATATAGGATGAAATTAATGATTGTTCCTTTGTTCGTACAGAAAATGTTAAAAATGTCCCATATTCTGCAGACTGGCAAAACGCCAGTCTGCTAAGTGTGTCAAATGTGTCACCAAGGATTTCATATTTCAGGACAATTAGTCTCCAAAATTTTCAAATTTGTCTCCAAAATGGACAAATTTCTTCAATATGTCTCCAATAATAACATGTAGCTAAACATAGGAATTAATTAGAAAATTAGACCAAGATCTTGTTTTGATGAATTTTCCCTCCAATATAGTCTCCAAAGATCTTTGGCAACATGGAAGCGCTTTGCAGACTGGTCAAAACGGTCGTTATAACATAAATTAATAAATTTCACCATGCACTGCGCTTCTTTTGATAGCTAGCTATGCAACATTTTAATTTAATTTTGGTTCAATTGTTTTAGAGACTCTCTTGAGAGGTCCATAATTAGAAATTAAAAGGCTGTGATTTACCTGTGTAACCCTAGCTAACCATTCATATTCATTTAGCTACAGCCTGCAGGAGATTCTGTCAGAGAGTAACAGTCTCTCAAATTAAAATCTCTTCTGGAGAAGAGACACATATGCAGAGTGGATACCTACTCATTGCCTAGTTAGTAGTTCCCAAGTAAAATAGTAATAGTTAAATAGGTAGTATGGCTCATAAACTCTCCATTTGTCTCTCTAAAAGAAGCTCCATTTCTCTCCAATTTATCAAATTATCATAAATTCTCTCCAAAATAACATTGTAGCATATAATAAAAATAGATAGGCCTATTTCTCTCCATTGACCATTTGCAATTAATGGGCTCAACATGGTTTTTTTAAACTTGCGATTAAAATGGCAAGAAAGGAGAGGCTTTACTACCTGGGTTAGTTTCATAGTTAATTGCTCAATATTTGCTGAAAATTTGAATTGTATATTTTTTTCCAGGAATGGCTACAATGATGTCATATCTAACAAGGAAATATTCTACAAAAATTGCAGTTGGTGTTTCGGGTGGAGTTGACAGTGCAGTGGCAGCTCTTCTTCTCAAAAGTAAAGGTAGGTACTTAGTAGCATGTTAGTGTCTATAGCTGCTTAAATTAATATAGGTAGACCTATTTCAATGTATATTTTGTTGAAATAGATATATCTGTTGACCTATTTATATATCTAATTATCTGCTTTAAACTGTAACTTTATATAATAGCTATATATGTTTATAATTTTTTGAAACTCCACAGTTTCTTTGATTTTAATTCTAGTTAGCTAATTCTGACATTCAAGATATTCTATGATAATTCTAATCTATAAAAGTAAATGAAATGAGATCTCTTGCTAATATATTTAATAAACATTTAGCAAAATAGCTTTTTAAAAATGATATAACTTGCTATAGATTTTATTGATATTAAAATGTCATAGCCAAGTAAGAATCTAGAAATAGATGATTAGGTATGGTGGAAAGAGAAAGGGCATGTTGATTGGCACCCTTCAATATTTGGAAGTCTAATATAAAATGATTAAAATCTACAAAAGATAAGATTCCATCAAATCAATACCTCTTACACATCACTAATTCCAATTGGTTTTTGTTTCAGCCAAAAACGTGAAAGAAAACTAAATAAAACTTACTATTTGACACAACAAACAGGAGGGGCTGATTCAACAATGTTAGAATATGAAGATTTCTGTTTATAAGTTTTTCTATGCAAATTATCATCAAGAAGTAGCCAAAGCATTATATGAAAGAACAAACATTCCTCTTTTCAATGGTGTGCACCGTTTAATTTCCCATATCTATTTTCTTTTATATATTAGCTATTAAAGTGCCGATTATTGGAGTATTTACTCTATGTATGAGTTATGATCAATAACGTATCATCTGATATCAATAGCCAGGTATCTACCAGCAAGGACAAGTAGATAGTTAGTTATATTATTATTTTGCTTTAGCTACTTTAATAGCAAATAGTAAAATATGAAAATACTTTGCATCTAGATATTTGTTTTTTCTTCTCCAGGCTATGATGTTCATGGAGTGTTCATGCGTAATTGGGATGAGATGGATGAGACGGGAGTGTGCAAAGCGGACAAAGAATGTGCCACTGCAGAATGGGTGTGCAATAAACTAGACATACCTTTCACCGAAATGAACTTTGTTAAAGATTACTGGAATGAAGTGTTTCAGTGAGTTGGTGAGCTATAGCTAGCTGCTATTTTTGAACATCCTTCTCTATGAACTATTTTGGTGATAGTACTTAAAGAAGAGTAGTTAAATCAGGTCTTTGAACTCCTTGCAAAACTGTAATTTTTATTCTAGTTATTCTTACTAATTTCTTAGTTAAGCTTAATATTTTTGTATTTATTGGGGGGGGGGGGGGTTATACTTAATTAGTTTGGTAACTTCATACTATCTATTCTCAATCACTAGATACCTCCTAACTGGCTATCAAGTTGGACTAACTCCCAACCCTGATATTCTGTGCAACAAACATATCAAGTTTGGGTCTCTTGTTGAAAAATGCAAAGAAACTCTGGGAGTGGAAAAAATTGCAACGGGACATTATGCTCGAATACTCCAAGTTCCTGACGGAGGTTTGTACTTTTATAGGGTAATAAAATATTAGATTGATATCAATCATTTAGCTAGCCTACTCTTTAGTTATGGTGCTTTTTGCTAAAATTCTGTTGAGTGTTTCAAATATTATATTATTTTCAGATTAATTAATAAATAGATTTATTTATTTTGGTGAATAGCTAGCTACTAATTGTAGATATGTTTTGTAAAAGTTGACTAGATTGATGTTCAATGACTTGAACATCAATCAAAGAACTATAAATTATTAAAAATTTTGTATTTTATTTCATAGCCATGATAGCTACCTGCAGGTATCAAGGATACAAATTAAATGAAAAATTTAAGTTATTAGTATAGCTATACCTACATATTTTTCTCATAAGATTTATTTTGAGGAACCATCCAATAATACTAGATTTAACTTATAGCTACTAAACCTAAATTGTAACTGTTTATCATCTTTCAGGTGTGCAGTTATTGAGAGGTTTGGATGAGAATAAAGACCAGTCCTTTTTCTTGAGTCAAGTGAGCCAGTCCGCTCTTCAGAAGGCTTTGTTTCCACTAGGTATGGCAGCTACATCTGAAACAATATCCTATTATTTTTATCAACTAATAGATTGAGTGATTGATAAACTATTCGACATTATGTGTATAGCTATATCATCAATAATGGGATTAGGTAATCTAATTGTTTTGAATTAGCTAGTAGCTACTGCAATTAGCTACCTGCCTAAGTAGCTACAATATCTGGTCACAATCATGAATAAATAAAAATTGAGAACTTAAATTTACTTTACATTTTGTCATTTGAATTGACTATGTAGCTAGCTAGCTGCAATACTGGAATAGTTTTAAATGTTCGGATTTCACAATTTAACTAATTTAAAGAAACAGTTAACTACCTGTTGTGAATTAAATAGCTAATTGAATGATAGGTTAGCTATTATTAAAAAAACACCAATTTTTTTTTACCATAGCTACCTATTGAAAGTTTCATCTTGTAGCTAATAAGCTAATTCACATTTGGTAATTGTCACTTTATCCTAGCTATTTTAGATAGATATAACTAACTAAATGCTTACGTATCTTTCAGGAGAACTTAAGAAGCAAACTGTACGTAAGATAGCCAGAGAGGCAGGTCTGCATCTTGTTACAAACAAGAAAGAGAGTATGGGCATCTGTTTCATTGGGAAGAGGAATTTCCCTGATTTCATGTCACAGGTAGACGTTAGCTAAGTCAGTAGTGTTTCAAAAAATTTATATATTAAAATTTTTAATGATGAACACAACGATATTGTACACGCTGTAAATTACCTATTGATACGTTACAGAACTGTAGGTAAAATTAATTGCCTATGTATTTTAATATATAATAATGGTTTAGCTATTTTAGTGCATCATCGAAAATTTAGAATTGCACATTTATTATGCTAATGCAGATTAGCTACTCATAAATAGTTAGCTACATGTTTAAATAAAAAATGATGGACAAATGGTTTGAGTTGAGCATTCAGTCAAAATTAAATGAATCTCATAGCTAGCTAGCTACTTATCAATATTGATTGGTGATGTTTAATTTTAAATTCAAATAACTTTATCTAAATAGCCAATTACCAAATTCTTGAGTGGTGTAGGCCTTTTTATTCACTGTAGCTACCTATTATCATATCCTGAAATAGGTTTCTAACATTCTTTCCTCTTCACCAAATTCAAATAACTTAGAGCAAGTATTTATTTTTTCACCTACAAATAATCATATCCCGAAATATATATCTTCTTACACTATTTCTCTAATAGTGATATCCAAATGATATCACTATCATTAGGATATCATTAATATTGTTTCTTCTCTTCACCAAATTCAAACAACTAATTGCTAACTAAGCTAAGTAGCTAGCTTTATGTTCTTGCGTGGTTGAGACCTTTTTATTCTTGCTAGCTACTAATAATCATACACTGATATGTTTCTAACACTCTTCACCACAGTACATTGATGACAAGCCAGGCCATTTCATAGACATAGAAACCAATGAGAAGGTTGGAGAGCACCAGGGACAGCACCTTTGGACCCTGGGTCAGAGGATAGTCATGGAAGAGTCGACCACCATCTATAAGTACTATGTCGCACAAAAGTCTACCAACAACAATGATATTTTGGTGGTGAGGGAAATGATAGTACAGTTTGTACTAACTATATTTTAACAAGTGCATTATAGCGACCAATGAAATGAAAGAGTAATGTAGCTATATATTTAATCTATTTAAATAGAAAAAGGTTTAATTAACTTATTTAAAACTTTAATAATATCTATTTACAGTGGTTAGAAATTTGTAAATATCAACGTCATAGGTTTTTTTCAAAAGAAATTTTTTAATTGTTAAAGGCTATGCTTAATTCATACTACCTACCTATTTAATGAAGGTTTATTTTTATGAATCTTATGATTTTTTTCAGTAGCTAGCTAATTTCCCCATTTCACTTTCGTCAGTGTAGCGGAGTGTCCCACCCATGCCTGTTTAGCGACTCCTTTACAACTGAAGACATCCACTGGGTCACACCCTCCCCACCCACCTCCAAAGAGGTAGGTGATGACTTGGGTTGTGACAATATGCTCTTAAAATCAGGGCTGGGGAGCTGGCTCCGGAGCTAGCCTATTTTTGCACTCCGGAGCCAGAGCTCAGCTAATGTGCAAACAGCTACTCTCGATTAAAAGCAGAAAAAGTGATTAATATGTTCTTTAATTGTAGAGTTACTAATTAGTTAAACTAGTCTTGTAAATTTTAGATAATCATTCTATTTGTTTTTTAGATGAATCATGAAATTAACTTTTTTAATGTTAAAATTAACTTTAATTTAATTGATAACTGTGGAGCTGGAGCAGGAGCCGTAGCTTTAAGTTTTAAATAGTCGCTTCGGAGCTGGAGCCTTTATTTACATTCGATATAGCTCCGGAGCAGGAGCCAGAGCCAGCCCAATTATAGTCTGCTCCCCAGCCCTGCTTGAAATAATAGATCCCGAAAATATTATAGACCGAGAGAATTTTAGAGTATTGAATGGTTCTACACCAGCGGTATATAGTATTCGATACCATTTCGTTTCGTGTCTGATATTTTTGGGATCTATAATTTTAAGAGCATATTGTCCCAGCCCTGGTGATGAACTTAAATTTGAAAGGACTAAAGTATTTTAATTATTATATAGATACAGGATCCACCAAAAATGTATCCATTGCCATTGAATATAAGTAGCTAGCTAATAGGCTCTGTATAAATCATTAGCTACTTATAGTAGCTATTACCTACACATCTAATGTGCTAATATGATGAACATGTAGGCTCAATTATTGCTGTGGTCCAGTTGATACATCTTTCGTGGACACAGTGTAGCTAGAGCTAGATACTTTTTTCTTACATGATCGAAAATGTGGAACTGTCCGATAACTCAGAACTTACCCTACAGCTATATATGTGTAGCTACTAGTGAAAAATGTATAGTTTTTATTATAGGTGGCTAGTTGCTATTAATATATATACTCATCAATTTTAATTTTTTCCGCAGTTCATTTGTGACTTTAGGTTCCAACACCGCAAGCCTCTCTCAAAGTGCCTCGTTACCATTGAGGATGGGGGTGTGAGGATTAAGCTGTCACAGCCTCAAAGGGTCCTCACTCAGGGACAGGTGGGTTGGGGAACACTGTAGCAAAAGAGAGTGTTATAGGTTCAGAATTACATAGTTCTGAAGGTCAGAATGGTTAATAACCTACGTTAACACCCACTTCCCGAGTAGCTATTGTGATTGTCCGAGTAAGTAGTTTGACAAAAAAAAATTCACCCAACACTTGTGTTTTTTTTTATCCTGTTTGTTTTCATCTTTAGCATTCTCTTTTTTATCACCTTTAGGGTCTTTGGTTTTGATATTAAACACCGCTACTAAATACTAATTATTAAATATCTTTCTCTACAGTTTGCAGTTCTTTACAAAGGCGAAGAATGCCTTGGCTCCGCTGTTATCAAATCAGTTGGTCCATCACTTTACGCCCGTAACGTAAAAGGCGTCAAAGATTCCCTCACAAACCTCCGTAAAAATCTCCTACCGACTTTAGTGTGCAAGGACCTTGCCACAATTACCAGGAATCACATTCAGGTGAAAAAGAAACTCAATGCCAGGAATGGGAATCCTGTGGATAAGGAATTTGACAGGAATTACATGCTGGCACAGATGAAAGCCAAGATGCATTACAAGTACTTGACTCAAGGAGATTTTCTTAGGGATATTCACATAGATGATGATTGTAATTATTCTTCTGATAAATTATGACTGTAGAGGAGTGTATTTATTTTCCATTTGAACTATTTTTGTATCCATCACTAGGGTTGTGACAATATGCTTTTAAAATCATAGATCCCGAAAATATCCTAGACAGAGAGAATTAAAGAGTATTGAATGGTTCTACACCAGCGGTATATAGTATTCGATACCATTTCATTTCGTCTGTGATATTCTTAAGATATATGATTTTGTAAGCATATTGTCACATCCATTAACATGTACCTTCTTTTAATTCAGGTGTGAGAGAAATAATCATTTAAAAAGGTACAAACGTTTATTTTGTTAAAACAAGAAATGTTTTGATTGTTAAATTCAATTAATAAAGAGATAATGTAAGTAGAGTAAGTTTTCTAATTATTGGCCAGTACTACATCTTCGGACATATATTAAAAAAAAAATTGTATTTATTAGATAGCTCTGTGTGATAATAACAATTTTGATATTGTTTTTTCTTATATGACCGAAGATGTAGTACTGACCGATAATTCGTAGCTTACCCTATTGGAGTTTGTTGAAAAATTTACCATATTCAATACTGAAATTCTAGATTTTTTTATTAGTTAGCTATGTTCACTTTTCCTCAATGAGCAGAAAGGAAACAATAAAAGTTTAGGGTAAGTTTTTAATTATCGGTCAGTTTCACATTAACGGTCATATAAGAAAAAACGATATAATAATAATTATTTCACTAGGATTCACCAACCCAAGAGAAATAATAAATATTATATAGTTTTTTCTTACATGACCGAAAATGTGGAACTGACCGATAATTATGAACTCACCTGAGGGCATTTGAAGATATAATTTTTCTTCTAATGATATTCTTTTCCTATGGAAGTTATTAAATGAGTAGTGAAAATAATTAGGCATTAATTTTTTTGAAATTTGAGATAGTATTCACTAAATATATTTGATCAAAAATAGTATTTTTTAAATAAATAGTTCCTTTTTACTTGGAATAGAAATTTGCATTTATTAAACCCTGTAAAATATTATGAAACCTACTATACTTTTACCTTGTTTTAAAATATTTTTTATATACCGTTTCTTTCAATATTTATTTCAGTCCCGCCTCATAATCGTTTTCTTTCGTAAGGATAGAATTTCATTCTTTTGAGGATACACTGACTTATTTCAAAGATATTTTTATATTTACTTAATATTACAAAATATATACGTACGATTTGAATGCCTAACTAACATTTTATATATTTATTATTCTGAATTGCATATAACTATAAAGAAACGCTTGTGTTGGAACAATATTAGGGTAACTTCTTAATTATCGGTCAGTACTACATCTTCGGTCATATAAGAAAAATTATACAAAAGTTACTATTAGATAGCACTGTGCAATAATAATAATAATTTTTTTTATAAGACCGAAAATGTAGTACTGACCGATAATTGAGAACTTACCCTAACCTATCTCGTTAATTTTTAATATTCTTTTTATCTATTACATTAAATAACTAAATTGCGTGAAATTTTGAATTGTATTTATTTATTTAATTAATATTCTAATGACATAAATTTGAATGGTAATTGAATGGTATTTATGGAAATTAAAATTAATTGTTTGCAGCCTCTTCCATTTTCATTCAAAATTAACTAACTATACCAAATTAAATATTTTGTTAAGATAATTCATTTATTATAAGCTTTCAGACAATTAAATTCTTTGATCATTTTACTTTTATTAGTAAAATTAGTAAATACTCTAGCAATGTAGTTAATTCATAGCTTCTCTTATAAATCTGTCGCCAAGGCAACCATCTTTAGCGTCATCTAGGTACCTACCTACAGTGACACTCCTGAGTTATGAAGTAGTGAGTTATGAAGTAGTGAGTTATGAAGTAGTGAGTTATGAAGTAGTGAGTTATGAAGGACCTGAATTGTGAAGTGCACTCGAGTTATGAAGTAGTGAGTTATGAAGTAGTGAGTTATGAAGTTCTGAGTTATGAAATAGTGAGTTATGAAGTAGTGAGTTATGAAGGACCTGAATTGTGAAGTGCACTCGAGTTATGAAGTATTTTCTATGTTGAATTTATAGAAAATGATATTCAAGAATTTCGTCACAGTTATCCCTCAAAAAACATATTTTTCTAGAAAACTATATAGTGCACCTGAGATATGAAGCGGCTTCGAGTTATGAAGGAACCAATACTTCATAACTCAAGAGTGTCACTGTACCTAAATCCAACTTACTATGGAATAACGTCAAAAATGGTATATGTGTGTTTAAAAACAGGTTAAAATAGATTCATTCTTCTAGGAAATGTGAAATAAATGTTAAAAAACACGTCAGATACACTTCTCTATGACTGTACATAAAGCATCAATAATTTTATTTATTTCTTATATCCTAGATTTAGTTTAGGTTCTAATAATAAACAATATGTGTTATGTAAATTAATACATTGAAGGTAAACTTCATAGCCTTATACCTTGCATTTCACTATAAAGAGCCACCCTATTCAAGTAGCATATTATTGATATATTTAGGGCTGTGACAATATGTTTTCAAAAGCATAGATCTTAAGAATATCAGAGACGAAATGAAATGGTATCGAATACTATATACCGCTGGTGTAAAACCATTCAATACTCTTTAATTCTCTCCGTCTATATTATTTCCAGGATCTATGATTTTAAAAGTAGATTGTTGCTACCCTATAATGATAATTCATAGTTTTTTTTATCAGTATAACTCTGGTACTGGTCGTAGAGCAGAGAAGCTTATCTTTTATTTTATAATGTTCATTGTCTTAATAAAGATAATTGTTTTTTTTTTAAATTATTTAAAGAAGGTTTGTTTCTTCTGGCGGGGGCCTTCAAAAAAAAAAAAAAAAAATCTCAATTAGTACCTAAAGTTTCTTTTTTCCATTAGTTATTTAACTTATTATAATCAGTGCAATGTCTGTAACCAGAGGAGGCGTCTTCGATCCACCGATAGCGAGTTATTCTCCAGAAACAGCTGATATGCTGAGAGGTGAGTCGGAAACACGGTGTGGTGAACACGTTAGAAGCACGTTGTGGTGAACATGTTAGAAACACGTTGTGGACTTGTGGTGAACATGTTAGAAACACGTTGTGGTGAACATGTTAGAAACACGTTGTGATGAACACGTTAGAAATATGTTTTGGTGAACATGTCCAGTATACGTTCACTACAATTCGTGGAATTGACGTTTAATTTTTGACCATGTTTTTATTTTCTTTAAAATAATCATCAGTTGTTTATACTTCAAAACAGGAATATTTAAAACAATATTATTCAATTAAACTGTTTAAAATTCTTGATATCCATAATTTTTATACACTATCAGAGAATGGAATAAAATATGAGCGACATTTGTGTACTCTCTCAGATAATTTTGTATATAATTACAATTAAATGTAGCTAGGGTTGTGAAACTATGCTTTTGAAATCATAGATCCTGAAAATATTATAGACGGAGAGAATAAAACGGTATTGAATCGTTCTTCACCAGCGGTATATATCATTCGATACCATTCCATTTCGTCTGAGATATTCTTAAGATCTATGATTTTAAAAACATATTGTCACAACCCAAATAACAACCAAAAACTCTTTATCATATCTATCCCAGAACTGATGCGCGAGTCTTGCATTTGTGACAGTATGCAGAAAAAGCTCCAGAGGAATCTCTTGAGCCAACCTAAGTCCAAAAAAACAAGAGCTGGGTCTACTCCACCAACTAGAAAGATGGCGTCTGAAGTGAAGAAGAATAAACTGGACGCAATGCAGAGGAAACGGTCTGCTCAGCTGATAAGAGAGATAACAGATAATGAAGATACACCAGCCTACTGCCCACCTCATCCTAGTTAGTAACGTCAGTCATTTTTTGTTAGATTGTTTTTGTTGAAAATAGTTATAGGGAAGTAGGTACCTGATTTCGTTTGGAAAGTGAACTAAATCTATTGGGAAAAGGAAAAGTCTATATTGTTCACCTAATTATTTTTCACTACTTATTTTAGATGTTTTAGTATATCGTTTGGTTACAATTTCATCTGTCTATAAAAGGTAAGTGAATCAGACCATGTTAAAACTTTTTTGAACATGTAGACTGCATGTAGAGCTTGTTATAATTAATAATTAATTTGAGACGATTACTCATTTGATGGCTAAGGTTGTGACAATATGCTTTTAAAATCATAAATCGCGAAATTATTATAGACGGAGAGAATTAAACAGTATTGAATCGTTCTAAGTTCTAACCCAGCGGTATATAATTTTCGATGCCATTTCATTTCGTTTGTGTGATTCTTAAGATCTATGATTTTAAAACTATATTGTTACAACCCTTCTGATAACCCAATTTATTGAAAAGAGAATAATTAGTAGAGATAATATTTTTGCTCTCTATTCAGCTTATAGGTAATTCAATTGTATTGTTTATTCAGAGTATACCGAAGGATCCAAGCGGAGGTGTCAAGACCTGATGTCAGGTCAAGCTCAAGCCGAGTCCATTGGCATTTCTCTTAACAGGAAGAAGAGAATCAAAGACTTGGAGGAACGCAAGAATGGAGCTGAAGAGACAACCAAAGAACAACTCATCAAACAGAAAACTAAAACTGGTAATCATTTGAATAGGAACCGTATTTGCCATGCCTAAAACAGAAAACTAAAACTGGTAATCATTTGAATAGGAACCATATTTGCCATGCCTAAAACAGAAAACTAAAACTGGTAATCATTTGAATAGGAACCGTATTTGCCATGCCTAAAACAGAAAACTAAAACTGGTAATCATTTGAATAGGAACCGTATTTGCCATGCCTAAAACAGAAAACTAAAACTGGTAATCATTTGAATAGGAACCGTATTTGCCATGCCTAAAACAGAAAACTAAAACTGGTAATCATTTGAATAGGAACCGTATTTGCCATGCCTAAAACAGAAAACTAAAACTGGTAATCATTTGAATAGGAACCATATTTGTCATGCCTAAAACAGAAAACTAAAACTGGTAATCATTTGATTGGGAACCTATTCCACTATTGAATATTTTCAATGTCTAATTTTGATGTTACAAAGCTAATGAAATTCGTTTAAGAAATCTCTAATTTCAAATAGTGAACACTATTTTCTTGAAAAACTACTAAATGCTTGACCAAACTCTTATGATTTCCACAGTTTGATCATATAAGGGAAAAAAAATTATTGTTTTATAATTGGTATCCAACTGTCCATGGATACCAATTGTCCATGATACCTACCTATGTTATCAATTATCCATGGTACCTAGTTTGCATGGAAGTACTAACTCCAACTTACCAAGTAGGTACTTATAAACTAGTTATACCCATCTATCTATAAAGTTGAATGTTTTGCCAAATTGTTACCTTCAAAAAGATCATTATAATTTTTATTTCACAGTTTGTCAAGAGGTGTCCGAGAGAATAAGTTGGATCAAGGAGATGGAAGATCTAGGTTGTCTCTCCAAGGATGACGCCATTACTATGAACGCGCAACTGGCAACCCGTTTGCTGTTCTTGAAAACGACGGAAAAGAAGAAATAACCAAAATTCAAAACTCTTCTCAAGCTAAAAACATTTAGTGATTTAATTTTGAAATTGTATTTACTGACAACCCTTTCGAGCCGATAATTTAAATTTGAAAAAAATGAATTATCTTTGTATAAACTTCACGCGCGATCGAAAAATCCGCATTACTGATTGATCGTGCTGCACCATATATGCATCCATCGTTAGTTCAGACATCGATCGATCATTGCGCATTCGAGGGTACCTAATTTATTTATAAAGTATTTGTCACTATCGAAACCAACCCTGGACCGCTAACCTAACCTTGTATATTTATTTTGAAGGTTGCATTCAATATTTGCTAACAATGGATCTATAGATAGCGCAGCACGATCGATCGATATTGCAGATCGGTGGAACGCGCTTGAAATATATACATTGATCTGGAAATTTTAATAGCAAAAAATAGAGTTCGGCCTTTGAAGCCAGGGACAGAAGGGTTAATTAAAATATTCCAATAGTTGGGTTGATGTTTTTCATTCTTCGTCATATATTCAGTCTTCCAATTTCTATGTATTTGTTTTATGCACAGAGAGAGAAAAGTACAACCCATATGGTCATATCACATAGACCACCGATTTATGCCTTGAATCAATTTATTATGTGAGTTGGTTGGACTTTATTCATGTTTTATGTGTGTTAAAAACAACTATGACATGCATCAAACATTAGTTAATTCAATTCATTTTATGGATTGAATCAACTTGCTATGAGAGTAAAAAGTTACTTTTTTGAGAATTTTAACGTATGTTGAAACAACTATGACAGAGTGCATTGTAGTAACTCACAAAGACTGTTAATCCAATGTATCTGGTGTATAAATTAACTTAGGTACTATGAGAGTTGGCGCTTCTTTTTTTAAGTTTAGGAGTGAGTCAAAGCAACTATTTTGTTTTAACCCACGTCAATTTAACTACTTTTAAATAGTACCTGCAACTCACCACGTAGGTAGGGGCAAAAATAACCCTTTCATATAATTCAAAACAAATCAAATTTGATTTGACTCAACTAATCCTTTCTCTGTGTGTCCATGATCGATCACCAAAGATTGATATTTTGGGAAGTATTTAGGTACCAAATAATGCACCTGTATTGCATAAGGAAATCAATAATATTAACAGATGTACCTATGATGATTAGGGTTGTGACAATATGCGTTTAAAATCATAGATCCTGAAAATAGTATAGACGGATTGAATTAAAGACTATTCAATCGTTCTTAATCAGCAGTATATAGAATTCGATACCATTTCGTTTCGTCTATGATATTTTTAAGATCTATGATTTAAAACGCATATTGTCATAAGCCTAATGATGGTTTAGATAAATTTTTATTTTAGAGAAACATTGAATATTTAACCATTATTTAATTGGTAACTTGTTTTATTTATCTTTTATTTATTTCGGCTTGAACAACTTTTTTATTTATAAATTTTCCATATTTTAGTTTGATTAGGTTTTGTATTTTATTTCAGTTACTGAAACCTTGCCAATTATTTCCCCCCTTGTAAACTATTCAAATTGAAAGAATATAGATATTTATTGATGAATAATAATATATATATATATACAACAAGCCCGTATATAATTATTATTATCCCTTATATCGGAAATATGTAGGTTTAAACAGCTACAGCAATCGTGAGTAGACCATTCAAAGATAATTCTGTTATTTCAGTGCGTGTCCACACAACTCGCAATTCAAATTAATTCACCAAATTGTTCGGTTTTGTAAAAGTGTGGGTAGCATATGTCGCGGTGCTTGTGCTTCCATTCTTCAGTACTAAAATGACACAGAAAACAATTCTGAAATAACTCCCGATTGTATAATCTGTAGCGTTGTATAAACAGAAGGTTTGTATACATTACCTTAATAAAAGGACCTTTTAAATGCTTGACGGATCATTATCTTCAAATTGTAAATTATAGATAACATACTTGGTACCTACATCATAATAATGCTCGATATGTTTTTACTTTCATTTTGTTTCGAAAGAATATTTTTCGAAAGGTTTCATAATTGAAACACCTCGAGTTTTTCACATATAATTTCAATTAATTTGCTTAATAACGTTCCAATTTTTCGTGGGCAAATGGTTTAGCTACAACTTTTTTCTCCTTAATCTTAAATGTTAGGAAGAACCAACATTGTCTTATTTTCTTTAAATTCATGATTAATAAATTTCATTTATTAAATTTTCATGAAATCAATCAGTGTCAGATAGCACACTACACACGCTAGAAAATACCCCAACACTTCACAGCGTAGTGCCCATTCTTTACTAGCAGTTAAACCGCCGCGGTTTCACCGCCCAGATGACGCCTCTTCAATTAATCAGGGTTTAATGAATGGAAAGCAAATTTGCAGTCTATACTAGCGTTTCTACCGCCTTACATTCATTTAACCGTGATTAACTGAAGAGACTTAAACTGGGCGGTGAAAACGCGGCGTTTAATCAGCTAGTAAAGAATGGGCGTCAGATAGCACACTACACACTATGAGATACTGCTTCTATAACACAAAAGGCCGGAAATTAGTAGGAAAATACGGAGCTACACCGAGCTATTGTTTTCTTTTTCTATATTAGCTTTTTCTATATGTTACTCACATTAAACCTTTTATTATTGGTTTAGCGTTATAAAAAAATATTCAATTTAATATTATTTAAATATAATAACTCGGTACTTGAATATTAATTTTCTTTTTGTTTAACGAAATGAAAATATAGTTTGGATTGAAACTAAAGATCTATTTTTTTTCTCATCGTTCGACTTTATTTATATTGTCTATTACAATTGAATTATTTAATTAATTGATTTTCATTATAGATTACAGTATGTGCCATTGTATTTAATGCATAACTGTATCTATTATAACAATTCATTTGATACGGTGACACTTCTTTAAGTATATTCATATAATGATATTTAAACTATACACATTTTATACCACGTGAATTACTATTATTTTTCTTAAATTAAGTTAGAGACTAAAAAAAGACAGTATAATGTAAATTGACTGTAAATAGATATTGTATGAATATTATTAACAGTGAGAGTTCATCCCTAGTGGAATATTACTTGTTTTGACTCTAAATAGATATTGTATGCATGTTCTCCACCGTAAGGGTTCATCCCTAGTGGAATATTATTTGTATCAATTCTTGCATAGATGAATTACATTGCAATTCGGGTTCAAAAAAATTTCAAACGCTGTTTTGAACCATTTAATACCTTTCGTAAATATAAGAATAGTAACACTCAGTAATTTCAATTAAATATCAATTCAATAGCCTGAATTATTGATTTTAATTATTGATCAAATGACTACATTCCGTCTTTTCACTGCTCGAACTTATTATCGACAGGATATGGAACCACGAACTTACCCGAACTTCCATCCAAGTTGTACACTATTGACGAGAGAACCAAGATAGGATCTAGTTATTGAAACAAAGATGGCGTCGTCGTTCCTCCAGTTATAGTAGCTAGCTACAGTTTGCTAATGAACTCTCTCTTATCTTGCCTATCATCTCCTCCACTCCTTCTAACTTCTTCAATGTTGACACACAAGAAGAAGAATAAGAACTTTGGATATTTTAAAGCCGAGTTTCCGTTTGAGTTTCCTCAGTATTGTGATTCTGAATTGTGTTTGATGGTATCTAGCGAAAAGTTTGCCACGAGGGCATACCCTTTAGGTTGGACCGAAGATACTTCTATCTGCTCATTGTATTTCGATTTCCTAATTATAGATTTTGTGGCTGAAAAGCATTGTTTACAGTACGGAACGATTGATTCAATAGCTGCTTTGTTGATGTTCATGAAATACCATGATGTGCTAGATTCGAATTCTCTATTTAAAGATTATATTTTATTCGATCGGATTGAATCCTTCAACTGAAACTGATCTCAAACCTTCATTTATAAAAATCAATATAGTTAAATTGGAAAAAAATTAGATGTTATCAAAACATTTATCGAAATATTGCTGTTATTTTAAATAGTTTATTGAGATTTAAGTTTAATCTTCTGAATTTGATTGTTTTTATATAATAAACTTTATATTTTTTATCATGTTTATCCTTTTTCATAACGCTACTTGCAGTTTTAGAGGCTAGTGCTTGGGTTATGTTCTTCAACTACGAGGTCTTAAATTTTTGTGTTAGGTAGGCTCGTAGGCTTCATTTAATATCTCCTCTTCATTTTCCTCTTACATTTCTGTGTTACGTTGGCTAGTAAGCTTCATTTACTATCACCTCTTCATTTTCCTCGTTCATCCGTGAGTGCAGTCACCGGTGCTTTTGTCCCTTTTTGTCCCATTCTTTGGTAAGTAGCTCACGGAGTAGCTTTTCTTCATCCATAAGTCCATAACCATTATCACAGACTGGTGATAGGTGACTTTGTTCATGGAGCCACTTTTCCATTCTGACTGCTTCTACCAGTCCCTTGTATTTAATTTATTTTTTGACATCAGCGATATGGCATTTGGTTCCGAAGCAGATGTTAATTAAATCAAGTATAATAATGATCTGGTTTTGTTTATATTTTCAATATAACTAGTAAAAATTGTTACACTATTCACATATATTTCAAGAAATAGACAATTAAATAGGTAATCAATTTTACCGCTAATTAATTTCCTTAGGATTCATTTTGCCACTACAACAGCGTCCGAGTTTTAGTTTCTCATTAGGGAAAAGTTATAGGTAGAGCTAGGAGCTCTCTGCAGCACGCTCTAAATACTTCTAATAATATTCATCCCAAATTGAAAATAACACGCGAGTAAAAGAGTGGGAATAAATAGTAGAATGGTTATGTCATTTAGGCTCATGAAAGACCTCTATAGAATCTTATCGCGAGTTCCAAACACAGTTGATTTTATGCGGCGGCACGTACACTCCCGGCAGCTTCGTGAAAGGGTATGCGCGGAGTTAGGAACCTCGCAGTTGGCGCAGATTAACACAATCAGCCGCACTCGTGTAATTAGGCCACTGGGTATTGGAATTTTATGCCATGGCTTTTAAATTGCTAGTAATAAAGTGCGCATCAATATTTTATTGACTGGTAATGAATTTTTGCATAATTTATATATAAATTTTTAATATGTATTGATGAAGAGGGAAACTATTTACCGAAGTTATGTTTCGATCGTTTAAATTTATTTCTAATATTTGAAAAGAAAATTTAATTGAAGCTTGTGACTAACTACATAATATATTTTATGATTTAAATATTCTTAAAATTGACAAATTTCAAAACTTAAAACTACATTTCATAAATGACGAATTTGAAATCGTAAATTTCATATATGAAAAAAATTATTCTGTTCGAAGCCTCTCTGTTCAAAGCATCTCTGTTCGAATGTTCGAAACCTATCTGTTTGAAGCCTCTCTGTTCGAAGCCTCTCTGTTCGAAGCCTCACTGTTCGAAGCCTCACTGTTTGAAGCCTCTCTGTTCGAAGCCTCTTTGTTCAAAGCCTCTCTGTTCGAAGCCTATCTGTTCGAAGCCTCTCTGCTCGAAGCCTCTCTGTTCGAAGCCTCTTTGTTCGAAGCCTCACTGTTCGAAGCCTCTCTGTTCCAAGCCTCTCTGTTCGAGCGAAGCCTCACTGTTCGATGCCTCTCTGTTCGAAGCCTCTCTGTTTGAAGCCTCTCTGTTCGAAGTCTCTCTGTTCGAATCCTCTCTGTTCGAAGCCTCTGTTCGAATTCTCGGCAGTGAGTAATAAAGTTGTGCCTGTGAGATATTACTCCCAAGGTTTGTTTACCTTATTTTCATAAAGTTGCAACATGGCCTCCTTATCACATTCTCTCTCATAGCTAGCTCCTGTTTTACATATAATAATAATCATAATTCACACTTCTGCCCTCCACAAATTATTACTGAACCGCCATTTTTAGAAAATGGTGATACCTTCGATGGTTTGGATTGATTGGGTTATTGTTTGAGACAATGAATAATATTTATTAAGTTCATGTATCGTATATTTGTGGAAAAAACTTTAAAATATATTTCTAAAATTATAATCAGAAACCCAGGTATCATTCTGGGGCCAACATTGTCCCAATATTGGGACAAAGTTGCCCCAATGAAGAATGTCACCTGAGTATAATTTTGAGAAACAAATACCAATGTATATTAATATATTATACGTTTATTTAGATGTAATACTCGATTAATCAAATCCAGATTGAAAAAAATGAATATAAGGTTTATAAGTATATGTATAATGGTTAATAGTACTTACAAAAAGTCGGTTGTGACAATATGTTTTTAAAATAATTTATATTGATAATAATAATTTTGATAGAGGGAGAGTATTGAATGGTTCTACAACACCGGTATATAGTATTCAATACCATTTCATTTCGTCTGTGATATTCTTAAGATCTATGATTTTAAAAGCATATTGTCATAAGTTATAATGATATATAGATAGTAATGAAAAAATTTAAATCTGGAATCATATATTTGTAAATATTATTTGTTTGAATTTGTGCTGGTACATATATGCTTATATGAGTACGTTCTAGTATACTACTTATACATTTCAGATAACTAATTAAAAAGCGGCAACTTCTTTAAACTATATCAATTTCCTTATTTGTCTGATTTCTAGTTCGAGTAAATCTTACACATTTCATGTTCACTTCTAACCAACACTCTTTTTCAAGTTTATTTAACATCTTACCATGAAATGCACAATGGTTCTTGTTCTCATGAGAAAGGAGTCACCAAGTGATCACGTAATGCTTTGCCAGATAAAAAAGTGTGGCGGAAAAGTCACCAAGTGAGTTCGTATCCGCGGTATGATCGTCACCAGAAAAGCATATTGATTTAATTTCACAAATGCAAGCCAAAGTGATGGGAGGACAATAAAAGGGGGGAGGGGGACTAGGGAGTTCTATATTGCTGCTCAGGGAGTATCAGAACTGAACCATTGGAGCTACAAATGAAAAGGTTAATTGTCAAATGGTGGTCTCCAGATTGTCTCTACCTTAGATATTTTTTGTTTGAGATGTGCAAGAGGTTAGGATTGATAAAACAACTGAAGTGTGATTTTGAGTGAGTGATTTTAATATGTAAATATTTATTTCACAAATGTGTGAAGGTGACAGAACTGCTTTAAATTAAAAAAAAAAAAAAATTGATGAAAATTATTATTAGTATAGTATTTTGCTTATAGACAATATATCATTAATATGCCTTCGATTTCATTATGCTATGTCTTTTATTATCATTCATGAGATTTAATTCTCTTATATATGTTCTCTTTTATCATTACTGTGCTCTTTATATCATTACTGTGCCCTTTATATCATTACTGTGCCCTTTATTTCATTACTGTGCCTTTTATATCATTACTTTGCCCTTTATATCATTACTCTGCCCTTTATATCATTACTGTGCCCTTTATTTCATTACTGTGCCCTTTATATCATTACTATGCCCTTTATATCATTACTCTGCCCTTTATATCATTACTGTGCCCTTCATTTCATTACTGTGCCCTTTATTTCATTACTCTGCCCTTTATATCATTACTGTGCCCTTTATATCATTACTGTGCCCTTTATATCATTACTGTGCCCTTTATATCATTACTGTGCCATTTATTTCATTACTGTGCCCTTTATTTCATTACTGTGCCCTTTATTTCATTACTGTGCCCTTTGTATCATTACTCTGCCCTTTATATCATTACTGTGCCCTTTATATCAGTACTGTGCCCTTTATATCATTACTGTGCCCTTTATATCATTACTTTGCCCTTTATATCATTACTTTGCCCTCTATTTCATTACTTTGCCCTTTATTTCATTACTGTGCCCTTTATATCATTACTGTGCCCTTTATTTCATTACTGTGCCCTTTATATCATTACTGTGCCCTTTATATCATTACTGTGCCCTTTATATCATTACTTTGCCCTTTATTTCATTACTGTGCCCTTTATATCATTACTGTGCCCTTTATTTCATTACTGTGCCCTTTATATCATTAATGTGCCCTTTATATCATTACTGTGCCCTTTATTTCATTACTGTGCCCTTTATATCATTAATGTGCTCTTTATATCATTAATGTGCCCTTTATATCATTACTGTGCCCTTTATATCATTAATGTGCCCTTTATTTCATTACTATGCCCTTTATATCATTACTATGCCCTTTATATCATTACTATGCCCTTTATATCATTACTTTGCTTTTTATATCATTACTATGCCCTTTATATCATTACTGTGCCCTTTATTTCATTACTGTGCCCTTTATATCATTAATGTGCCCTTTATATCATTAATGTGCCCTTTATATCATTACTGTGCCCTTTATTTCATTACTGTGCCCTTTATATCATTAATGTGCCCTTTATATCATTAATGTGCCCTTTATATCATTACTGTGCCCTTTATTTCATTACTTTGCCCTTTATATCATTACTGTGCCCTTTATTTCATTACTTTGCCCTTTATATTATTACTGTGCCCTTCATTTCATTACTTTGCCCTTTATATCATTACTGTGCCCTTTATATCATTACTGTGCTCTTTATATCATTACTGTGCCCTTTATATCATTACTTTGCCCTTTATATCATTACTGTGCCCTTTATATCATTACTTTGCCCTTTATATCATTACTATGCCCTTTATATCATTACTTTGCCCTTCATTTCATTACTTTGCCCTTCATTTCATTACTTTGCCCTTCATTTCATTACTTTGCCCTTCATTTCATTACTGTCCCCTTTATATCATTACTTTGCCCTTTATATCATTACTGTGCCCTTTATATCATTACTTTGCCCTTTATTTCATTACTGTGCCCTTTATTTCATTACTTTGCCCTTTATTTCATTATTTCGCTATCAAGAAACACAGGTAATAAATCAAACGAACTCTTCATTAAGATAAAAATCTACGGAAATAAATCCTCATTGATTTTATTTCTCATCTTTTTTAAATGCAATAATAGAACTTCAATAATATCCCTTTATAAGAATATAATGCATGACTCAGCTTGATGATTGCATGATATTTACATGTTTTTTTTTGCTTTTTATGTGTAATATTGTAATTCATTGAGAAAAATTCTCGAATAAATTGTTTCATTGTTTGATGATTGACGTCGCTGTCGGAAAATTATTCCCTCATCGGTAAATCGTTTATTGTTGTACACCATACATGTGTTCGTATTTTATCGCTATATATCATAAATGTTTGAATACTTTATTAAGACTGTCCGACGATTGAATTTTAGTCAAATCCTTTATCTTGTAGATAGGGTGAGTTCTGAATTATCGGACAGTTCCACATTTTCGACCATTTAATACTATATATTGATTGTAATTTAACTCGATATTCCATTTATAGTTTAACTATTTTATAGTTTAACTATTTTATAGTTTAACTATTTTATAGTTTAACTATTTTATAGTTTAACTATTTTATAGTTTACCTATTTTATTGTTTAACTATTTTATAGTTTAACTATTTTATAGTTTACCTATTTTATTGTTTAACTATTTTATAGTTTAACTATTTTATAGTTTAACTATTTTATAGTTTAACTATTTTATAGTTTAACTATTTTATAGTTTACCTATTTTATTGTTTAACTATTTTATAGTTTAACTATTTTATAGTTTAACTATTTTATAGTTTAATTATCTTATAGTTTAACTATTTTATAGTTTAATGATTTTATAGTTTACCTATTTTATTGTTTAACTATTTTATAGTTTAACTATTTTATAGTTTAACTATTTTATAGTTTAATTATCTTATAGTTTAACTATTTTATAGTTTAACTATTTTATAGTTTAACTATTTTATAGTTTAACTATTTTATAGTTTAATTATCTTATAGTTTAACTATTTTATAGTTTAACTATTTTATAGTTTAACTATTTTATAGTTTAATTATCTTATAGTTTAACTATTTTATAGTTTAACTATTTTATAGTTTAACTATTTTATAGTTTAACTATTTTATAGTTTAGCAATTTTATAGTTTAACTATTTTATAGTTTAACTATTTTATAGTTTAATTATCTTATAGTTTAGCAATTTTATAGTTTAACTATTTTATAGTTTAACTATCTTATAGTTTAACTATTTTATAGTTTAACTATCTTATAGTTTAACTATTTTATAGTTTAACTATTTTATAGTTTAACTATTTTATAGTTTACTGATTTTTTAGCTTATTGATAATGTGATAGTGTATAACCGTACGATAACTCAGATACTACCCCAGATGATCTTTTTTTCATTGACTTTAACTGTGTTAAGTTTAACTGCTTTATTTTGTTTGTTGCTACAACCTATCTCTTCAATTATTGTTTATATTCTTCCTATCGTTATCAATTACTGTTCATTCCTTTCGTTATCTCCCTTTGCATGTGTATGAACTACTTATTGGAAATATCGGTAACCGATTTCGATGCAACTATTTGGGGGGAGGGACGGTGACACTAGTTTAACTTGATCTATATTGAACATTATCTAAGTAAAGCGATTTTAAATAAATTAAAAGCTTCTCCTGCCTCATAGAAAAAAGATGAGTTTATTACATAATATTATAGAACTAAGGTCTAGGATCATTAATCTGTAAACCGCATAAAAATTGGTTCAGTATATATTTTTTATTAGCTTTTAAAGTTTAAAATACTCTGTGTGTAACTATAGTACGAAACACTATTCTGACGCTGTAGAAAAAGATTGTACACTCCTAGTTTTCATTTCAAATTTTAATTTTATAAGCAAATAATGAGTTTTGGGTCTTTGTTTAAGATATAAATTATTTCCCTAAAGTATATAAACGTTTTTATAATATGTTCATCCAATTTTTACCTTTACATGATTATTAAATAGATTTATTATACCTAGCACCTACAGTTGACATTCCAAACCAATGGTGTACATTCTTTTTCTTCAGACTGAAAATTAGCACATCGTATGTAAAATAGCTATTGTAGTATTTTCGAATATAATTTTGTTTAAACATATAAAACAATATATAGAACTAATAAATTCAATGGGGTTTGCAGCAAAATGATAAAATATATTAGCCTCGTTGTTTGACATAAAAAATTGCTTGGAGGTGACCCCTTGATGTGTCTCTATTCAACTTTATATATATTTTGAACTGGTAACCTATTTAGAATCATTGAAATTTATGTTTGTACATACTAAATTAAATGTTTATTGTATTTAAAATTGCAAGCAGTATGTACAGTTATTGTTTTATAAACCATTAAGTAGTTTGTATTATTTATGGATGAGGACATCTATTGATGAATTATAGCTATAAATAGAAATTCATTAAGTATTAAATAAGAACAATTTAAATGGCATGAAGTAATCTTTTCTATCTCTGTTCAAATTAATACAATTCAATGCTTCCATTTTGCCAAACTACCTCATCACACAATGTCTATCAAACATCTTAACGACATTTAAATGTCTGATGGAAGACATTACGCCTCTAATATGTCTACCCACCTCAAACAAAAATGGCGGCCATTAAATTTTATGTCTAATTATTTATTCATTGGCAGAACATTATCAGTTGGTAGCATTGTCTTTTATGTTCGTTATTACTATCAAAATAGCTCGTTAAATTACCTCCACGTACTCAGGGTCTGATAAGCTATTAGGTCTGAGGTACATCAGCCAATCATTATAATTAGGGTTGTGACAATATGCTTTTAAAATCATAGAAGAATATCACAGACGAAAGGAAATGGTATCGAATACTATATACCGCTGGTGTAGAACCATTCAATACTCTTTAATTCTCTCCGTCTATAATATTTTCAGGATCTATGATTTTAAAAGCATATTGTCACAACCTTATAATGACAATCATGGGCAAAGAAAGATATAGTGTATTGAGAAGATAATAGATGTGTAAAAGAAAGTCACCAGTTGAAGATATACAATCATTAGCTTGGGTTTTATTTTTTATTCTATCCATTTTATTCGACCACAATTTTGGCCTGACAATCGAGGATTTATCTGTCCATTACAAGTTTTCTATTTGTGCATTTTACGATAAAATATTTTTAAAATTAATTTCCAATAATTGAGAATTTACCTAATATGAATTTTTACATATAAACATAAACTAATAAAACGAAATTTAAAATGTTTAAATTGTATTTTGTTTTTCATGCGTTAGCATAAGTTATAAAAGCACCATCATATTAAAATGAGTTTCTTCATCCCTTCCCCCAAATAAATTTATCCTCCATTTTTCCAATTATCGTAATAATACTCAATAAGAATCCTATTGAATCCCACTACAATGTTTTCCCACATTCAATGGCGACAATGTTCTTTACAACGGGAGTAAGATCTGTGCATCCAAATCTAGAAAAGCCTTCCATGCCGCAGTATCATTCAGGTTTGATATACAGTTACTGTGTTTCTCTGATCTTCAATTTCAATGGGGCTACCTACTATATATTATAGCTACAGCAAACAAAATCAAATGATCCTTTATGCCGTCATAAAAGAACCATAAAATAGCTCACGTTAACGTGCAAACTATGTGTGATATTGACAAAAATCTTTCAATATATAGTTCTGTATATAGGTTCCCATATGATGGGAAATGTAGGGAGCGGTTTGTGAAAAGGTGCTCTTCTATAATGACCCCGTGATTGTTGTTAGTAGTTATCAGAGTGGTAGTTGGTTCTTTCATACGTTCGAGTTCGAAATGCATCCTATACATTCGAAGACTTATTAGTGTTATTCAATTTTGATTAACTACTGAAATGTTTTAATTACCGATAGTTAGGTAAACAAACTTGCCCGTACTTTATAGTTTTGTCAAGTTGTTTTAAAATCAAATTGTAATTACGATAGTTTTAAATTTTTTACATAAACATATTTTCATACATTCTTTTTGGTTCTCTTCTTCGTACACCAACGAAAAAAAAAGCGCAAGCTATATATTATTATCATACTTACCACCGACGAAAAACTGAAATTCTTGATAGAAACGTGAGCAATTTTTTCTCTCTCCAAGTAAAGAGTTTTGGAAGGCTTACATTATTAGCCTCGACAGTATTGAATGGATATTGGAAAATTGTGTTCCTAAATATATACATAGGCTGTGGCGGACATCTTGTTATCACTAAGTGGTTATGAAGGATATCGGAGATGACGAAGCTATTTCGCGAAATTAGGCCAGTGCTGCCTGCCAAAAAGTGAAAAACTGCACGAAGTCAGTCTAGTGAATTGTCTATTGGAAGATTCAATGATTATTAGATGGGAAGGATTAGAATTAACAAAATTGATGATAAGGAGAGTTTAGATAATGAAGTTTATTAGTTGATGTAAATCATACTTATTCTTTGATGTATATTATATATCTTTTTAAATTGAAAATTCGAATTTATTTGATTGAGCTTAATATCCAAATTTTATTTCAACTGAGAGTTTACAATTTTTTCAACCCCTGAATTTATACATATTGTTTTTTTTTAATTATTATTCATTGGTGCTTAATGTACCAGAACTCTTATTTAGTTATGGTAATTCTTGGTTCCTTTATGCTTTTGTGATCCTGTAATATGGTCCTAGGACCAATTTTCTATATACTTATACTCTGTCCCAATCCTCACGCTGTCCATTCTAGTCCTGGTTTTCATACTTTTTTTTTAGTTCCCATTCGTTTTTTTGCATTTCCACCCTCTGCAATAAATATTTAATGAAGTAATTGAAAGTGACACGCGAAAGAAAAGTAGGGTCCAAATGAAAATATGTTATCTCCATATCTCTTCGGCTCATTTAAGTTTGCCGGCGGTGCCGCCGCCTCCTCTCGAGTCCGAATCCTTTAGGCCCTCCAAATCCCCCTCTGAAATATTGCAGGTGGCAGTGAGACTAGCTCCAAGGGCAGCCAGGGGTTCTTTCCAAATCAAAACGGGGGATTTTAGAATGAAAAAAATGTTTCGATTTTTGGCAATGCAGTTCTTGCAGTTTGGTCTCAGTATGAAATAGATGCAGTGGGCCATCAGTGTATGCAGTGAAGGGATTAAAAGAACCATCATTGTGTGCAGTGAAGGGTTACAAGAACAACCATCAGTGTTTGAAGTGAAGGGTTGAAATAACAACCAGTTATGCAGTGAAGGGTTACAAGAACAACCATCAGTGTTTGAAGTGAAGGGTTGAAATAACAACCAATTATGCAGTGAAGGGTTAAAATAATCACACTTTTGTGCAGTGAAGGGTTAAAAGAACAACCATATTGTGTGCAGTGAAAGGTTATTACAACCACTGAAATGATTAAAATGATTAAATGATTAAAACACACAATGATTAAAACACACAATGATTAAAACAACTATGAAGGTACACACTGAAGAGCTAAAAGAGCCGTTGTATTCATTGAAGAATTACAACAACCATTAAATAGGTTGTGTAGAATTATAACCACCATCAAATAGGCAGTAAAGAATTAAAACAACCATCAAAATTCTATTGCTTACAGACAATATTGGTCAATTTTTCCTGGAAGTCCCCGTCGTTCTTCAGATCAGTTTCCAATTTCCCAGCAAATAATAGACATGAGTTGGTGGTAGGTACTCTTTTCTCTGATATTTGTGAAAAAGTGAGCCCAGTCACTGGTTGCTCATAAGCGTAGGAATTGTTTCAAATTAGGAATAAGAATGAGGTGGAATTTCCATTATTCAAGAGCAACAAACTCCATAATATTCGTGAGGAGCTTCGGCCAGAGGAGTTACATATACAGGCATATCTCCATAATGGAATTATTCAAATCCACGGTGAGCGCGGGTCAAAATATATATAATATTTGTCCGAAACCTAAAGATGTAACTCAGGTATTGAAAAAAATATACTGAAATGAAGTAAAAAAATTGATTCTTTCCTGGTTATGCTTTAATAATTTTCGCAAGTGATCTTTCAATATTTTATTCTTTACTCAAAATTGTTCATTTATAAATATCTGAATACTGTAACATTGCCTTTATTATATTTAACAATTTGTTCAAGATCAGGATCCTAATTTTCAATCACCGAAGATTAATAGGAGACCATACATGATATTTTTTCCATAGCCCAACCTTAAATATATTGCTTTTGAGGTATAAATGACTTTAAAGTATAAACTACTGAGATATATATCTTTGTTGGTTATGAAATATTGAGAGGTTACCCCCATTTAATCTTCTACCTCCCCACCATAACTCGTAGAGAGTGTATAAGTCATCCCCGTGGACATATCCATTGCAGGTCAATACACCGGTTCATAAGATAGAATCTGAGCGTCATAAGTAGACGTTAGAAGGCGACATCTGGTTCTCCCACAAGACTCTTTCCAGGACCTCCGGCTCTTATCCTCCTCATTCCAGTCCACCATCACCGACATCATAAGTTTGCGTTCAGACGCTCTTGTAGTTCTTAGTGTCACGCCGAGACAACTCTCTCAGCCTCCAGATCGAAAACGATGTCACTCTAGGGAGCTACTCTCACCAAATAGATTTTTGGGGTTTAAAGTGCTCCTTCTCAGTAACTTCCAAGAACCGCTTTTAGCGTAACAAAATTCCTTTCTTCTATGTCAACGGTGCTGGAGAATATTCGAAGATTTCTTTTAGTCTTGCCCCGATATATGGGCTTGAGGGTCAGTACAAGCACTTTCTAACTGGTTATCTAGGAGTACCTTGGGCCATTCCTTGTCCACAAAAACCAAATACCTTAACGCTGGCTGAAATTTATAGTAATTGCATTTTAACAGCCACTTTTGTGGTGACACTCCTGTGCCTAAATCTTAGGTAAGAGATGTTATAAAAAAGATTTCAGTAAATGAACATGTTTTCAATATTTGATGGAATATTTATATTCAAACCATAAAGAGAAAACATATAATTTTTTGGATAAAATCATTTATGAGCTAGGACTTTTTGATAAAAATTCAAGAAATATTTGTATGGTTCTATATAGATGTTAAAACAATATACTCTTTAAATATGAAGCCACTATCATTTTTGACTGCTTCTTCCAGTCCCTTGTATTTAAATCACTATTTAACTTCAGCGATATGGCCTTCGGTTCCAAAACGGACGTTGAATCCCTAAACATTTTATAATCATTTAAATATTCATTATACAGATGATTTTTATCTATTTTTCTATTTCAAAATCTTGAAAATAATTATTAATTTCCTGGAATTCATCTCAATTTGTAAAACCGAATTCCATCACATTTTGATAATAAGGATCTGAAACTATTATCTTCCATTTAAATTTGTGGTGACAGTTGATTAATGTTTTCGCCACAGCTTGAAACCTATTACCGTTTTTTCTCTCCAAACATTAGAAAGGAATTAATATGAATTGAATGAAGAGGACCAATTTATAAAAGAGCAAATCTAGGCTCCAATAGTTTGTTCGCTTATCCAGATTGCTTTTTAATATGAGTCATTAACGACATCCCCTGAGTATTATTAGGGACTTAGCTACGGAATGCTGGCTACGAAACAGATACGGAAAATCAATTCGAGAAAAGTTCATAGGAACGAAGACTTGAGAGAAAGTTATGGTGGGGCCATAGAAGATTAGTAGAGAAAATTATGGTTGAGTCATAGAAGATTAGGAGAGAAAGTTATGGTGGGGTCATAGAAGATTAGGAGAGAAAGTTTTGGTGGGGCCATAGAAGATTAAAAGAGAAAGTTATGGTGGGGCCATAGAAGATTAAGGGAGAAAGTTATGGTGGGTTCATAGAAGATTAAGAGTGAGTGGGAGGGGCCAATAAGTGCGAAAAATTCCACTCATCTTCCAAAGCCCCATCATAATTTTTGTCGGTGTATAAGGAAGGCATTGATATATCAATTGAATTAAATTATTGTTTCTATCGTTCCTAGGATATATTATATCTAGCTTTAAAATTATATTATATCTCAATGGTAGGCCTCCTGAAGGCCTGCGAATTCTCTGCGCCTATTCTCAACAGATACCTGTTTTCATATATGAGTTAAAACGCTCCGTTATTAACAGCTATCATAGTAATATTGAATTAGAGAGCGCATGCTTATCACCCCGTTCTTTAATTGACCGGATTAGAATGCCAAATGGATGCTTTTTGGACTCTAATGAAATGAGAAATAGAGAAGCAAACCTACATCCATATGCAGAGTGATTTGAAGCCAGTCTGCAATGTGTGGCTCTACATCCCGCCAATGAAAACGAACCACTTCGTCCATTCACCATCACAGATTCACTAACTTAACTAATAACTAGTATATTAACTATAAAATCTAGCTAAGTTTAAAATACCTCACTCATGTCTCAGCATTGATAACTGATCAGTTTAATTTTTTCATCTACGAATGGTTAAGAAGGCGGTTGAATTTCGGACACACGGCATTCAGTTCGGTTCAATAAGGCTCGGAATAAAGGTACCTGCTTTGTGCGCCATATGGACAACTGTTTTAAATTTAGCTTTTGACGGCCTGATTGGTGTACTACGGCCTCAAACTACACACACACAGAGACGAGCTAAACTCAATATCCTCCATAAATATGGATTTATAGGAAACGAATCAGGGACATGTGCCTCCATATTGAATTCCTCAATCAATTCTGGATCAAGTGGTAACATATTTGTAGACTAAATCATGTAGGTAGGTACCTCTTCGTAGGAGAATATTGATCAAAAAATTATTGTATATTGTAGTGCGTATAGAAATAATATCCCGTCATTCCCGTAAACACTATATCCCGTAATCCCCAGTCCTATACAAACCAATTGAATTGATAGTTTTCTTTCGTGCTTTAAAATTCTATTCAATTGGATCTATTCTCTCAGATGTTGGTGTTCATTCTGCATTAGAAACCCTGATGATTTCATTTCCTCTCGATATCTTAATCGTGGTCCTCTTGTTCATACAGAGGGAGAGTGGCTCGTAATTTTTCTGGCCTTAACACGGATCGGATTGATGGAGTCAGTGGATCTGAGGCACTCAGAGACGAATGGCTACAGGTTAACTGCGAGAGCTATTTACTGCCTCCCTAACCATTAAAATTAATGAAAAATAATAGCGGCGAGGGGCCGGAATGGACCCCTGCTTGAATTTCCTCCATGCATACGCACGGCTCTATTACTTTTACAAGCGCCGTGAGAAATGATGTGCGTTTCTTGAGAGTCCAATTATTATGTTTACATCAACAGTTTTCATTGGGATGATTTATTATTAAAAGAATAGGGAACGTAGGGAGATCATTGATATATGATAGTATGTTAAATATATATGAATTTGATACTACAACTTGATCTTTATTTGTAACAAGATCAAACATACTCAATATAAATGGCCGTTATGTAGTTTTTTGTATCCGTTAGTTTGTTGTACTGCACCCTTTTTCACTTATCCCAGGTAATAATTAAAAAAAAAATTGCTTGTTACAAAGTTTCTTCTCTATGTGACCCGTTATTCTTAACTGGCAAATGCACTAGTATATAAATCATTCACACAGATTGCGTATGGAAGATCTAGCTTTGTTTTCAGTATGGTAGGGACCAATTCATTTTGTATTCAGGTCAGTCAGTTCGATAATGGAGCGTTTCATTGAGGCAGCTCAAAACACTTCGCACTCTGCTAATTACTTAAAGCCATAATTTCTCTTTTCACCGTAGAGGCAAAAGTTAATCTTTCCACGAAGCATTTTCACGATTTCTTGCCGTGAAGAAAATTTGCACTCGAGCGTGGGACATTTTTATCCAAAAAATTGAGACGGGTGTAGTTGCGCACGGAGCTTTTTTTTTCTTTCCCCCATTGTATTTATAAAGTTTTTCGGATTTATTTCTAATTACAATCAAAATGGAAGACGCAGTTATTGTTTCCCTAATAACCAAGGAGGGTGAAAGTTTATAAAACAAAAAAGGCTCGCAAAGACATAATACACTGGAGGAATGAGAACAGTTCTTACGGTGCAACTTTCCTGAAATTGTTTAATGTTTCTTAGTTTTGAAGGTGTATGGTTTACACAAAATAAATATGTGCAAATATATATAATTATATCTGTATGTTTATACATCACTCGTTTGCAAGAACACTGTCATAACTCTACAATAGCTATTTTTCAGGAGAGGCATTTTAGTACTTGTAATTTACGTACATTTAATGGTAAATCGTTAGGACATTCAGCCTCTCTAGCGGTACATTTTTGGGCTACAATTATGAAACTTTTACCAAAATAATCAGTATTTAAAGATATTCAAGTCTATATGGATAACTCTAAAATACATTTTTTTGTGTTTATAACTTTGTTCATGCAAATTAGCGATGTATGTATGTGTTTACTATGTGTTTATCAACGTATATATATATGAACATTTTCTCAAACTCACTCACACACTGAAAAAAATAGCAATTTAGAATTAGTTTGTTTCACGCTATGGCATTGTAGTGTTGTACTAAAAGCTGTTACGGCACGCACAGCAAATAAAACTGAAATTTATGAAATATTGCAAAAACTTTAAAAGCATATAGGAGCGCACCACTATTATTATTCGAAATAAAGTATAGTGAGACATAATAATTCTCAACATGGATAGCTGATAATAATAAAGAGTTGATGCCTGCAGGTATCATGGATACGAATCAAAATAACGAATTGAGGCCTGCAGGTATCATGGATACGAATCAAAATAACGAATTGAGGCCTGCAGGTATCATGGATACGAATCAAAATAACGAATTGAGGCCTGCAGGTATCATGGATACGAATCAAAATAACGAGTTGATACCTGTAGGTATCATGGATACGAATAAAAATAACGAGTTGATACCTGCAGGTATCATGGATACTAATCAAAATAAGGAGTAGCTACCTGCAGGTATCATGGATACTTATCAATATAAGGAGTAGCTACCTGCAAGTATCATGGATACAAATCCAAATAACGAGTTAAATAATAATTAACATATACTCTTTTCATATCTCATCGAAATTGTGAAACCGTCCAATAACCCGTAACTTACCCCATTGGTGTATATTCTTGATATCATAGTGATTAAAAATGGATGATGTATTATACTCATAAATAGTTGCTTAGCTCAAGACTCATAAATCGTGACTTTTTCGCTAGCTATTTGTGGGGAAAGTTGAAATTTTTGAGTGTTTCTTTTTTTGTAGGTATGAATATATTAATATTAATGTGAACGATTTCACTGTGAACAATGTTACTTGTGACAATGTTGCCCCAATATTAGGAAAATTTTACTCCAATAGTAGATCAATGTTGCTCCAATATTAGGACAGTATTTCCCCAATATCAGGACAGTATTTTCCCAATATCAGGACAGTATTTCCCCAATATCAGGACAGTATTTCCCCAATATTAGGACAGTATATCCCCAGTATTAGAACAGTATTTCCCCAATATTAGGACAGTATATCCCCTGTATTAGGACAGTATTTCCCCAATATCAGGACAGTATTTCCCCAATATTAGGACAGTATTTCCCCAATATTAGGACAGTATATCCCCAGTATTAGGACAGTATTTCCCCAGTATTAGGACAGTATATCCCCAATATTAGAACAATCTTTTCTGATTATTATGACAATATTGTCATAATATTAGTACAATATTGTACCAATATTAGGACAGTGTTAGTCCGATAAATGTTCCGTCCTGGGGTATATTTGGAGCATGGAATAAATGAATGTAGCAAATGGTATTTTAAGTAAAATGAGCTGGTATTTTTATTCAAGACGAAATTAAGACTATTACAACTGATATATTCTTATTGATCTTAATGGATTTTTTTTTCTTTTTAAAACTATTTCTATTCAATTATCTCTCAGAAAGAGTTCATGTTTCGAGCAGCACAGGGTCAAAGAAGAAGCAAATCTCCCCAAACACTAAAATTCTGTCAGAACTGAGCTAGAGCAGGAGTAAAATTTTACTCATTTAGGAGGAGCAGTAAAGCGTTATTTTTGACTGTGTCTTCTGCGCATCAGGTGAAACTCGGAAAAACACTTTTTTAGGGTGTTATTGGCAATTAGGATGTGTATGGCAGGGGATGCTTGAATTCACTTGGTTTGAGGAGATGTTACGTGGTGACTGATTTTAAAAATGAACCAACCTTTCTTTATTGAACTGAAATGATGAGTGAATTGTACTTTTTGTAGCGTCCGACGAAGGAATCAGTTGAAAATAGGTGCAGGTTTGTTGTAGTCGTGTGCCTATTTAATAACTGTGTATATTATAATCAAATGAAATTTTATTATCTTTCGAATTAGAATAATAACAATTGTGACATTTTTATAGAGTTGTGATTGAAATGTGAAAAAAAATTTTTTACTCAAAGAAGAAACTTTATTTTATTGGGGACTTATAATTTATTATTATTTAATCTAAACATGAGTTTATTAGATGTACTTAAATAAATTGCAATACAGGTATAAGATATATTTATATATATTCTAACTATGTTTTTTTCAGATATGTTGAAATATAATTTCTCAGTAAATCTTAGATAGGTTAGGTTAGGAAATTCTCTTTAGAGATGGGATACAATATCCTTCTTCAAATTACTATAACAAGTTTTTCACATAAACATATATACCAACTGGCATCTTAATTCCAATCATATAAAAACTATAGAAAGTTTACTCTTAACTTAACTTTAAATTATCTTAAATAAGGCCATCAGCAGTTGTCCTATTTAAAGGATATCTTAGATGTCCTACACACTCCAGTAGATTGCACAATATCCGTTTGTTTATGTAGCTACTTTAACTTCATCTGCACCAGTTCGTACCAACAGGAGGTGATGACACAATATCCGAAATGTGATCACCGATGAAAGAAAAAAATCAGTTGCACGCGTAATAAGAGCTGTGTGCAGTGCCTCTTCTTCCCTTTTCGTCAGGTTGCTTGCTTGCATTCAACAGAGTAGCTTTTCTGCATCTATGAGCATACTCACTGACTGGTGGTAGGTGACTATGTTCATGGAGCCACTTTTCTTTCTGACTGCTTTTTCCAGTCCCTTGTATTTAATTTCCTTTTGACGTCAGCGATATGGCCTTTGGTTCCGTAACAGACTTTTAATATTAATTAACTTAATGATTTAGTTATATCTTCCCATTGCGACGGTTTTGGTGGGGCCACCGAAGATTAAAGTAAGATCTCTCTCAATTAGCTATGGCCCACCATAACTGCCTCTAAGGCCAATACTATACTAGCAGTTTCACCGCCGCGTTTTCACTGCCCTGTTCCCGCTTCTTCAATCACGGTTAAATGAATGGAAGGCGGTAGCAACGCTATACTATAGTTTGCAAATTTTGCTTTCCATTCATTTTACCGTAATTAATTGAAGACGCGTAAACAGGGCAGTGAAAACGCGGCGGTTAAACTGCTAGTATATAGTATGGGCCTAAGGAGTCTTTCAAAAAAGTTCTGCTATCCCTCAAAAAAATTCTATTTAAAAAAGTTAAAAAATTCTACCAAAAAAATTCCATTTTCCCTATTTCTCAGTGGGCACTTCACTCAAGTAATTAACATTTATGTTTGTCTGTGCCGTTATTTTCCTATTGAATTCGTACCGGAGATATTTTCTACTTTGGGATATGTTTCTTCCGATAAAAAAGCAGAATAATCGTCAGTTGTGTAAGGATGTACAAGTCGTTAAGGAGCAATTCAAGCAGTTAGGATACAATGGACTCCGCTTGAAGGAGATACGACATGATGCCAGTTATTATTTCCTCTACTAATATTGACACTATTGAGAACACGTTATTCTTAACGGGCAAGTACACTAGTTACTATTATTGATACTGTTGAGAACACGTTATTCTTAACGGGCCAGTACACTAGTTACAAATATTGATACTATTGAAAACACGTTATTCTTAACGGGCAAGTACACTAGTTACTAATATTGATACTATTGAGAACACGTTATTCTTAACGGGCAAGTACACTAGTTACAAATATTGATACTGTTGAGAACACGTTATTCTTAACGGGCAAGTACACTAATTACAAATATTGATACTATTGAGAACACGTTATTCTTAACGGGCAAGTACACTAGTTACAAATATTGATACTATTGCTAACACGTTATTCTTAACGGGCAAGTACACTAGTTACAAATATTGATACTGTTGAGAACACGTTATTCTTAACGGGCAAGTACACTAATTACAAATATTGATACTATTGAGAACAAGTTATTCTTAACGGGCAAGTACACTAGTTACAAATATTGATACTATTGAGAACAAGTTATTCTTAACGGGCAAGTACACTAGTTACAAATATTGATACTATTGAGAACACGTTATTCTTAACGGGCAAGTACACTAGTTACAAATATTGATACTATTGAGAACACGTTATTCTTAACAGGCAAGTACACTAGTTACAAATATTGATACTATTGAGAACACGTTATTCTTAACGGGCAAGTACACTAGTAGGCACTAAAATCCTTGTCCTGAAATGGTTGTGTTGACCCCAGGCTAATAATGGTATGTATTTTATAGATCATTACAGTGTTGATAATAGTGTAGTTACGGAGCATCTCGATAAGAAGCTTCAGCATCAGTGTATTGGACTGCAAAGAAATTCAATATTCCTGGATAAAACCTATGCAGTATATATGTACATTAAGCTTGCTTATTGTGGGCCATTTAACCACAATAATAATGCTTTTAAAATCATAGAAGCAGAAAATATTATAGACGGAGAGAATTATACTGTATTGAGATATATACTACCGGTATATAGTATTCGATACCATTTCATTTTGTATATGATATTATTAAGATGTATGATTTAAAAAGCATATTGTCACAACCCTAATAATGATAAACGTCTGGTTCAGTAAAATAATTTATCAATTCTTTTTCACCTTTAATAGTAATAATAGTAGTATGTATATTACTAGTTTTATGTTTTTATTCACGCCAGATAAAGCTGATAGAGGCTCCTCTACTAGATTGGGTACTTATTATTATAAGGGATTTGATAGGCTATAAGAAAGGTCATCACTGAGACAGCTAACGTTTATGACAGCATCTGATGGATTGGTCTCTGAAGTCTTACCATCAATTGGTGATTACTCTTAGTTCTGTTATGGTGTAGGTATAGGCTAGCCTATCATTATTTTTAGAGTATGTATACTCTTTAGCGGTCAAGTGTCACTCGAGTGATACACCATTATTTTTAGTTCATTATTTTTATCAAAAAAAAATAGACAATAATAGACTTTGTTGTCGTTCAAATAATCAATAAAAATTACAATAGAAATATTAAAAAAAATTTATAGGAAATTCACAGGAGCAAAAATATCTTGAAAAGTGTTAAACTACGACATACTAAAAAAATAGATCAATCTGATGAGTTTATCGGTGAGTGCCCGCTACATGGTTAATGTAATTTAATTAAAATATCAATTAATTTACATCTTTTTTTTAAATTAGCTATTATACCTTATCTTTTATTAAATCAGTAATTAGTTGATTTACTGCTCAATTTATTTTTACTCAATACTCCTATCAATAAGATTATTAAGTCTACGGTTTTTAGTCATAATATTTAACTATCTTCTCCATCTGTAACATAATTATATAATTGTATAGTTCTTCAAAACGAAATATTTACAATGGGTGAAGTTGTGAAAGTCAAGAATATGTTTTTCTTTGATAATATGATCTAAAATTTATTGTTCGTTCTGTGATACTAAATTGCATCTATCTATACTATAAAAAGGCCCGTGTCCGTGTGTCACACTCTTCTTTAGAAACTCAAATTATAATGAAAAATTATTATCTCTCAGTTTTTTTTATTGAGCCATCCGTCACAAAATGGGTAAAACAGTCATTCTATCAACAGCGCCTCATAAAGTTGGTGGAAAACCAAAGAATTCGAAGTAAGGCAAATAGATGAAAAAAAAATTATTTGTGGTATTATCATTGATAATTCCAATAATAAATTAATAATTGTTATGAATTTTGAGAGTAAAACAAATTAATTTAATTAAACATGAGCATAAATATATTGTATTCATTTCATAATAATCAAAAACCTATTATATTAATTGTTTCTCAATGAATGAACCACATAGACTCTACTAGTTTCCATGAAGCCCAACAACATTAAATAGTTTTCACTCCAGTTAATCCATAAATAGCCTCTAGACGTAATATCAGCCGATTGTTAAACCTTTCGTTAATTCACAATCGAAATTACTCAACTGCAATCAATTCCAATCGGACACAAACCCTATAGCTTCGTTAAGAGGCTTTAGAAGATCAACTCCAGGTACTTAAGAACACCAAGGGAAGTACGTCTGTACTTACTCCTTCTAGTTGTTCTAGTGTACACTTCCTGTCAAAACAGACTGTAACCTAAATATATTTATGTAATAATTATTTTCCCTGACTCCGCCTTTACTCAAATATTTTATTGAAACCATTTATTGAACTGATATCAAAATTATTTATTGTGACGGTAAGACAGACACAAAACCATTTATTGAACTGATATCAGAATGATATCATATCCATGCTATCAGCTGATTGCCCAGCGTATTATTAGGTTAGTGTAACGGACAGACAGACATAATTAAAATAAACATATGAACCAATAGTTTCTGTATATAGTAATTTCTTTGATAAAATATGCCATAATTTTCACCCAATTGCAATAAACAGTATTTTATCATATATTTTTTAACTAAAGCAACAAAAATTAGATATATTCAATAGTTAATTATATTCTGACTGACTTTAATTATTGTCAGTTTCCATAAATATTAATGCATGACATATTTTTGAATATTTATGCACAATCTTTTTCAATCCACGTACGAGTTACTTTGTGATATTTATAGACGATATATCTAACATTTAGGTTTTTTTTCAAATTGACCACTCACCAAGTATTTTTTGCCTATTTGTCGGAGGAGTGCGTGTGAGGCTGTTTGTGTAATTACTTTCTGTTTACATCAGGTGCTCATTTTGGTCAATCCTTGAATCCCCCGAGGAGAAAGTTCCTCTTGTTCTTGTTCCTCCAAAGTTGGTGAGTATCACAAAGCCCCGTGATCCGAGGAACATGTTCCGCAGTAACCACCTAGCTCTCCTCTCAACACTTTTTGTCATTAATGGAAAACTCCACGGAAAAAACTCCGCCCAAACTATTGCTCTTCTAAATTTTGATCTCAATAAGCCAAATCGAAAAACTTCTCTGGTATTAAAGATGTCTTGTTATTTAAAGAACAAAAAAATTATGTAGCAACAAAAAATGTGGGAAAATATATAAATATGATTAGGGTAAATTACGAGTTATTGAGCGGTTCCACATTGTCGAACGTATTAGAAATAAGTACTTAATAATAATTATTAATTTTTTTTATTAAATTTGAATCCATAATACCTGAACTTAAATTTCAATTCGTATCCATGCTACCTGCAGGTATCATGGATACGAATTCAAATTTGAATAATGATAATAATTTTTTCTTATATGTTCGATAATGTGAAATCGTCTAATAACTTGAAACTTATCCATAACCGAAATTATTTGTTATTTAATTTAATGAACTAATCTGACTTTTAGACCTATCTTGACCTATCTTGACCTATCTTGACCTACCTTGACCTATGGTAACACCCACTTTACCAGTACTGAGACTTTACGAGTATATTGACGTTCTTCCAGTTGAAATAAAAAAAAAACATGAGGTTATTTTTAATTACGCCGGTATACTATATTTTAATTTAATATTTAAATATTATATTGTATCATCGATATTTAAACGATGCTACAATATTTCTGGAATTAAAATATTTTAGATGTTACAATATTTTCAATGTTAAAATATTTTCAATGTTACAATATTTTCAATGTTACAATATTTTCAATGTTACAATATTTTCAATGTTACAATATTTTCAATGTTACAATATTTTCAATGTTACAATATTTTAGATGTTACAATATTTTCAATGTTACAATATTTTCAATGTTACAATATTTTAGATGTTACAATATTTTCAATGTTACAATATTTTAGATGTTACAATATTTTCAATGTTACAATATTTTCAATGTTACAATACTTTCAATGTTACAATATTTTCAATGTTACAATACTTTCAATGTTACAATATTTTCAATGTTACAATATTTTCAATGTTACAATATTTTCGATGGTTTATAAAAATACATGAAACCGAAAAGCGTTCATTTTTATTTTCTGTAGGAAATTAGTTGTTTAGGTGTAAAAAAAGAGGGAAAAAATGAAGTTGCTTTACTCACGGAAGTAGTTTGTAATTTATTACAGCAAGTGTGACAAGCTTCTTGTACTTTAACTTCTCTAACTTTCTTTTTGTGCTTTGTACTTGAGAATGATTTATATGTACATATATACATTGTATATATGGTATGTAATATTTTATTATTCTGTTTGTGTTTGGTAAATAAGGAAAAAAATTGACTTGGGATACTAGATACAGACTTTAAGACTTTCTATACTAGATACGGGTTATATGACTCGGTATACTAGATACGGATTATACGACTCTGTATTCTAGATACAGACTATAAGACTTTCTATACTAGATACGGATTATATGACTTGGTATACTAGATACGGGTTATATGACTCGGTATGCTAGATATGGATTATACGACTCTGTATTCTAGATACGGGTTATATGACTCGGTATACTAGATACAGGTTATACGATTCTGTATTCTAGATACAGACTATAAGACTCAGTATACTAGATACGGGTTATATGACTCAGTATACTAGATACGGGTTATACTATTCTTTATTCTAGATACAGACTATAAGACTCAGTATACTAGGTACGGATTATAAGACTCAGTATACTAGGTACGGATTATAAGACTCAGTATACTAGATGCGGGTTATATGATTCAGTATACTAGATACGGGTTATATGACTCGGTATACTAGATACGGTTTATAAGATTCGGTATTCTAGATACGAGTTATATGACTCAGTATACTAGATACGGGTTATATGACTCAGTATAATAGATACAGGTTATTTGACTCAGTATAATAGATACGGGTTATTTGACTCAGTAAAATAGATACGGGTTATATGACTCGGTATACTAGATACGGTTTATAAGATTCGGTATTCTAGATACGAGTTATATGACTCAGTATACTAGATACAGGTTATATGACTCAGTATAATAGATACAGGTTATTTGACTCAGTATAATAGATACGGGTTATTTGACTCAGTATAATAGATACGGGTTATAAGACTCGGTATACTAGATACGGGTTATATGAATATAGAATGACTACTACTAATGACTGTATAATGACTACTTTTTAGAATTATTAAAACTATTTTTTGTGCTATTTTGGCCAGTTTCATTAGAACTATAAATCCGGGTTCTAGTTATAAAACTCCGTATACTAATATTACTGGTTATAAAAACTAAATAGGTATCAACATATGTTATGGAACAGTTTTTCTATTTTTCTTAAAATTATATAGAAGTTAACTTCAATATTATGAAGGTACATTATATTTATTCTACCCTAATTCAATTATTATTCAAACTTATTTCTCACGTTTATTATGGAATTCAAAAATTAATCCAGTTCAAACGTGTGAAAATTTCATTCAAAATATTATAGGTTGTTCGAGTGATTTTGCAGCATAAATTTTTTGGAATTATTTTATATTTATTCAATATCGCTCATTTGCAGGAACGTTATCGGTACTCCAAAAAAAAAATATTTTTCAGGAGAGACATTTTAGTCCCTGTTATGTACGTACATTTAATGGTATACCGTTAGGACATTTAGCCTCTCTAGCGGTACATTTTTGAGCTACAATTATAAAACTTTTACCAAAATAATCAGTATTTAAAGATGTTTAAGTCTATTTGTATAACTCTAAAATACATGTACTGTGTTCATGACGTTGGTCTTTGCGCAATGAAGGGTTAAAACATAAAGCGATGTGTTGGATAATAAATATTTTGGGTGATAAATGTATATATATAATATATATATCTAAAATCCTTGTGTTAAGGGTTAAGACATGAAGCAAATCTGAACTGAGAATTTTCAAAGTCATCCTCTCTGTGTTTTTTAAAGCCATTGGCAAGAAACTACAGCATCCTGGCAAATCCTGCGGCTTTACCTTGATATATTAATCACGGCAACACCTGTGAACAACATTTACTCTTTCTTTATTCATTCAAAAAGCCATATATACAATTCATCCCCATATATGAAAAAAAGAGAGTAAATTTTTCTGTATTTTGATTTACTCCAACCAATAATATGCATCTGATTGGAATAATTGGAAAAATATTCTAATTAAAAGATTCTCGGAGTTTCAAACCAAACTCCGAAAAAAACATCGAATTGGATTTTGAAATGCGGCAAAGAATCCTATATTCGAAATTGCACTACAAATCTCCTGATGTTCCGGGATTCGTCGAATAAGGAATCCATTAGGACAGGAACATAAATTTCAGATCTCGAGAGTTCCTTCGGCTGCGGTGGGATAGACCGAATCCTTCTGATGGAAGCAGGAGATTCGAATCTTGTGCTTCCATTTTCAGACATACCCAGTTCGAAAATAGGTCCACCACCGGATTTGGGGTCTTTACATTGCTTATTGAAATTCTGTTATACAAAATAGAATAAAAAATCTGTTTTAATACAAAATATAAGTAATACAATTTTAAAATACAAACAGTTTGATTCTTTAGAAGTCTATCAGTGACTCGTATTATTAAAAATATATTACCTATCTAAAAATATCCTACCTATATAAAAATATTCAATTTACTTAAAAATAGTATACCTATCTAAAAAAATAAATGTACCTAACAATATAAAACATGGACTCGTTGATAATAAAAATTCGTTTAAAAAACTAGATATTCTTAAGTAATATTAAATTAATAGTAAAATTATGAATACATCGTCTCCCCTCTCATAGAATTTTAATTATGTTATTAAATCAAATTAATTAGATATTTATGGAATCCCAGCAATAGCCAAATTTGTATTTTTTTAGTTTACTCTGTAATTGTTTTAGTATAATCTGTGATTGTTTTAGTTTACTCTGTAATTGTTTTAGTTTACTCTGTAATTGTTTTAGTTTACTCTGTAATTGTTTTAGTTTACTCTGTAATTTTAATATGAAAAATGTGAGCTTAATTAACTTTTTTTCAATTAAAATTATTTCGGAAAATAAAAATGAAGTTAATAGTAAATAATCTGATTGAATTTGATTTATATACCTTGTCTGCAGCATAGGAAATAACTCAAAAATAAAATAAACCAATGCTATTGAATTAAAAATTCATTAATATGAAAAGTATGAAATATGAGAAAAAAGTATTGATTAAACAAAAAAATATATAAGGAATGGGTTAAACATATTTGAAAAAGTTTCACAGGCTAATTAAAACATTCTGTTTCAAGTTAATTGTAGACAATATACCTTTCCCCACTTTAAATTCACATCATAACTATTAAATTGAGTCTAAATATCAACTATTTAGCAACTTATTGGACCTGTTTTCGTGGGAAAAAATGCGTTACATTTATTCCCGTAATTTGAGGACAAACTTCAAAACCGTGACCGAAATAAATTAATTTTCTATTTAATTGTCGTGTGGCCTAAAAAGTTCTAGGTTCACTGATGCAAAATGCAATTATTTTCCTACAGGAGAGATCATGCGTATGTGACTTTGCTAAGCCATTATTGTAATTATATTTACTGTGGTCACTGGTGTGTAGGGTAAGTTCTGAGTTATTGCACGGGTCCACATTTCCGATCATAAAAAAATAGAATACAAAATTTCTAATTGTTATTTTAAATTATACATCTAAACCAGAATTCATGGACTCCTCTATAGTGAATTTGGAATACTGAGAATGTAATTAGCCTCTATAGTGAACTCATTTTCTTCAGTCTGCTACGAATTGCCATCAGATTTAGAAAACTGATGGCTGTTTTATGGCAGACTAAAGAAAATTTTTTCACTATACGGGGTAGTTCTCTTACTCAGGACTCTACATTCACTATAGAGGAGGTCTACTCTGCAAATTTTTTAATGATCGATAATATGAAACCAGTGGCTAACTCGTGACTTACCTTCGGACTTGTCCACTCTGTGACTTATTGGTCTTTGGATTATTTTATACAATGACCGGTGCTTGTGTCTCTTTTCATCACATTCCTGGTTAAGTAACTACATTAATGAAATAGCTTTTCTGCATCCATGAGCATTGTCACCGACTGGCGGTGGGTGACTTTGTTCATAGTGCCACTTTCCTTTCTGACTACTTCTTCCAGTCCCTTGTATTTAATTCTCTCTTGAAGTCAGCGATATGGCCTTTGGTTCCAAGCAACGTTAACTCCCTGGTAAATTAAATAGAATATCATAAACAATCCTTCCATAGAACACTCTGGTCGAAAACCTGTCCGAATCCATTTTCCCACACCTGTCGGTCTTCGATTCTTAAGCAAACGTTAAACCCATAATAAATATAATTAACTATATTCCACGGATATTATTTATTTAAACTGTTCTTTTATAAAACGTTCTGGTCAAAAACCTGTTGGAATCCATTTTCCAAACCCTGTCGGCCTATGATTCTTAATCAAGCCGAGAACACCTAGTCAAATAAAATGATTATCTAGAAATATTTTACTGTCACAATCGCTTCAAAGAACACTCTGGTCGAACACCTGTTCGAATTACCCTGTCATGCACCCCTTAGGGCTTCTTTGTCTTTATGAGATGTGTAGTGTTTTTAATTTAGTTTACCATAGAAAGGAGCCTCTTTACCGTAAAGATGCTCATCTTGTTAGTTATGTTCTTTCTCACCCTTTTACAAGCTCTTTATTCTAATAACATTACCCGGGGCCTCAGTTGGATGGTCGAATTAGTGAGATTTTCAGTTTACACAAGTTTTTGCTTTATACGAATGGCATTCCTTGCGTCCAGCCACCTAGTACGACCAGCTTCATATTACCTTAATTAGTACTTAAAGAACATTTCGTTAATATTGTATCACATTAATTTAAATTAGTTTTTTAATTAATTGTTTTAAAGTAGCTACTCAAGAAAATAAATTTTCAATCAAAGAAAAGTGCAAAATTTCTATACGTTAATTCACACATTTCAATAATTTTTATTGACTTGAAATAGATATTGTATGAATGTTCTTCACCGTAAGAGTTCATCCTTAGTGGAATATTATTTTTCTTGACTGTAAATAGATATTGTATGAATGTTCTTCACCGTAAGAGTTCCTCCTTAGTGGAATATTATTTGTATTGACTGTAAATAGGTCCTTGTACTGATTCTTTAATTTTTTTTAAATCTAGTTTCTGAATCCTTGTTTATATACATTTCTTTAAAATAAAACTAACTTAGGTTGTTGAGGATCAACTAACGAAGTGTGCAATAAACTTCAAATCACCAAATTAATTTATTTACAGATCATTATGACAAGGCGTTTATAGTTCTAATTCCTTCAAACAACCTAGAGTCTCTAATTAACATTCATAGGAGTGATATAGCGCCCCCTAACGGTCGTGCCTATTATCAATTAGGTAATTATGACCCTCCTTATGGCCCTCTAGTCAAGGTGCCTATTCTACTCCATTATACACTGCGTGAGATGCAGCAGATTTACTCTTTACGATCATATTTAATTGGAGGCTATAAACATTTCACATCATAATCCTCATTGTAACGGGGATATAAAACTAAATCAGATGATGCAATGTTAAGAAAAAAAGTATATTATAGTTTAAAATTAAATATTGACAGTTTTTGGTAAAATACACTGTCTGGTATAAAATTTTGAATTTCTAAACCAACTCATTTTATATGAAATTTAATTTTTTTACATTCGTCATATCTTTAATGGATTTATTTTTCTCTACAACTTTATTTTTCACTACACGATTTATAATTATTTTTAAAATATAATTATGCCGAAAGATAGTGCTAACAAAATCTATTGTGGAATAATTTCAAAATAAAATTGTGAATATCTAATATTGCTTTTGATTAAAAAATTTCCCCCAGACTTCTGTTCAAACTGTTCTTATTACCAAGATTGTAAGACTATATAAATTCATATTCTCCTTCTCAGATTTGTATTCACATTCAGTCGTCCTATAATAGACAAAAGGCGGTTTGGATACTTTCCAATATTACTTACACACTTCCATGATATGAATACGATGCTAATAAAAAACAATAACTTCGCTCCATCTGTCTGCAAAAATTATCATCAGTATTTATCAAATAGATATAAACTTTTTAAGAACTTTCAGTGTTATGGATTTCGTATTTAAAGTACGTAATTCCGAATTTAAAGGTTGAATATTGGTCGGGTTCTTACCTTGGGAAGGTCATGTGGAATCGTGGTCGTGTCTCGTTGGTTTTGATTCTGTATATTGCATCTATAATTAGTATTGGTCAGCAGCATCTGTGTGTGTGTTAACAGACTGCAACAGAATTTAATAAGACAAAAGCATCAGTAGCGTCAAAAAGAATACCTGCGCTTGGTTTTAATAAGGTATATCTGATTGGATTTGGATTGAGAAGTAACGTAAAGTGGACTTTTTGTTGATAAGTGGCATATTGTGCTAGGTGGTTTATAAGAATCTAGGTACAAGGTGTTCATATGTGTCTGCTGACTTTCAATTAGATCAGATATTGAATGTTAACAGCTTGTACATCTTCGTGAAAACTGAATACTAAGCTGCAATACAACCAGACTCTCTCTCTACCAGTATTCATATTGCTTGTGGTTTGTATATTCTAACCGTAGAACGTAATTCCGAATAGTATTGGATCACACATAATGCCAGTTCCATATGGAACATAATAACACACAGTTATGTAGTTATGGAACGGATTTCTAGTTACAAAATTGTTATTCAATATTTAATGGTAGATGATGATTATTTACTAATATTTTGTATATCAAATATTAACTTGACTAAACACGATCATAGAGCTTTTTTTTCAATTTTATTCTTAAATCAAGGTGGAAGAATTCGTCACCTCTTTTTCGATATAATTTAAAAATTTCAATAATTTATTTTGACTGTCAATGAATTTTCGTCACCGTAAGAGTTCATCTCTAGTGGAATATTATTTGAAACTTTTTGAACAGACGAACAACTTTGTTATTAAGGACTGTCCTGATAAAATTTTCGTACAAATAATAAAGCTATTCTGTCATCTTTAAACAATTTAAATGTATTTTTGGTTAAAATCATTCATTTCATTAAAAAAAAATCACTTTTTTTTCTACAAGCTTAAGTATCAATTTTCAAAAAAAAAATTAAATTATTCCTTGTTTTTTCTCTCCTGTATGAATTTTCAACAAGAAAATTTATATAACAAATATCCCGTTGACTGAATTTTCCCCGCCGGTACGGATCATTTAATTCGAAACACAAAAATGTAACGCTTAACAGAATTAAAATCTAAACTCCCCTAAATTAAAAAGCTGATATCATCTTGTGAAGGATGGCTAGTGTTTTCCGCAGACTTTTGAGTGCCGATAAATAAGATTTGAAGGTGACAAGAGTTCATCTGTGTGAAACGTATTGCAGTGGTATGAGTTTTAATGGTTTGAATCCATTCTCAGATTGAGTTGGTATTTTAAACCTGGGGACTTTTTGGCACATCAAATATGAAAGTGTAAATTATTTGTGATAGTCAGTTCAAACGGAATAGCTTTTTGTTAATTCTGGGAATATTCAAAACGTAATTTACATATTAAATATTTTAGTAATTAAATAATCAGTTTGATCATAATGATATTAAAAATATGTGATACTAAAATGATAAATTTTATTTCTTATTTCCAAGAAACGTTCGTTATTGTCCACAATAAAAGAAATTCGTTAGGTCCATTTCAGATTAATAATTTAGTTTCATACAATACTTCCCAATAGTAAATTAATTCATTTAAAAATCAATTCTATGCTCACAATAAACAAAAAAAAAAAATTTAAATCTATAGGTATTATAGAATATTACATAATAATTATTATTTAACTTATATTTCAATTGGTATCCTTGATAGCTGCAGGTATCATGGATACCAACCAAACCATATAAACAAATATTCCACATCGAACAGCATAGTATATGACATCATTGTTAGATATACCTTATCACTAGGATATACGATATCACTAAGATATATGCACCCATACCTACTCAAAACTATCAGTTAAAAACCTCTCTCTCATCATAGATAATTTATGCAATGGTTCGGAACACTTACGAGCAATGGTAGCAAATAAGAGGTGGTAAATTTTATGTGTGCAATTATATCGGCAGAAATTGCCTAAAAATAGCTCATAACGGGGTACTTCGTATCGAAGCAATCGTCAAATGGTTCATTTGCTTACCACTAAGAGTCTATAGTGGTACATCGTAAACTAGAGTGAGTTTCGTATACTATAGTAGATCTCATGTATAGTGAACCATCCTGAATAGCAGAGTCCTGTATAGTGAACTTATACCTCTATAGTGAATATATTTAGTTTAGTCTCCCACAAATGACTATCACTTTTCTATGAATCTCTATTTAGTAAATTAGTTATATTTCATGGAACAGGAGTTCTACCGGTATAACTACTCTATAATGAAAACTATCCTTATTTTAAGAGTTCTGAGAAATGGAAATCCCTGTATAATAAATTTATTTAAAAATCCTCTATAGTGGAGTAAACTCTCTATAGTGACATAGTTTGAGTTCGCTATAGAGGAGCTCTACTGTTGTAGAGGGGTAACTAAAGTACTGTCTCATATTTCACCGTTCTAAAGAGTAGGTACAACTTCATACCTATGCGAATGAATATATTTTTACGTTCTATTAGGTACCAGTTCATATTTAAATGTTCTAATAGGTACCAGTTCATATAAATGTGTTCTGATAGTTACCAGTTTTAATTTCTACGTTCTAATAGGTACCAGTTCATATTTTCACGTTCTGATAGGTACCAGTTCATATTTCTACGTTCTAATATGTACCAGTTCATATTTATACGTTCTAATAAGTACCAGTTCATATAAATACGTTCTGATAGGTACCAGTTCATATTTCTACGTTCTGATAGGTACCAGTTCATATTTATACCTTCTAATAAGTACAAGTTCATATAAATACGTTCTAATAGGTACCAGTTCATATTTCTACGTTCTAATATGTACCAGTTCATATTTATACGTTCTAATAGGTACCTGTTCATATTTTACATGCCATTATGTACCATTTCTTTTTTTAACGTTTAATAGGTACCAATTCATATCTATACGTTCTAATAGGTACACGTTCATATTTTCTACGTTCTAATAAGTACCAGTTCATATGTTTACGTTCAAATAGCTGTACCATTTCATATTTCTACGTTCCAATGGGTACAAGTTCATATTTTCACGTTTTAATAGGTACCAGTTCTTATTTTCACGTTTTAATAGGTACCAGTTTATATTTTCACTTTCTAATAGGTACAAATTCATATTTTCACGTTCTAATAGGTACCAGTTCATATGTTTACGTTCAAATAGCTGTACCATTTCATATTTCTACGTTCCAATGGGTACAAGTTCATATTTTCACGTTTTAATAGGTACCAGTTCTTATTTTCACGTTCTAATAGGTACCAGTTTATATTTTCACGTTCTAATAGGTACAAATTCATATTTTCACGTTCTAATAAGTACCAGTTCATATGTTTACGTTCAAATAGCTGTACCATTTCATATTTCTACGTTCCAATGGGTACAAGTTCATATTTTCACGTTTTAATAGGTACCAGTTCTTATTTTCACGTTCTAATAGGTACCAGCTCATATTTTCGCGTTAAAATAGTTACCATTTCATACCTGTACGTTCCAATAGTTACCATTTCATACTTGTACGTTCCAATAGTTACCATTTCATACCTGTACGTTCCAATAGTTACCATTTCATATATTTACGTTCCAATAGTTACCATTTCATATATGTACGTTCCAATAGTTAACATTTCATACTTGTACGTTCCAATAGTTACCATTTCATACCTGTACGTTCCAATAGTTACCATTTCATACTTGTACTTTCCAATAGTTACCATTTCATACCTGTACGTTCCAATAGTTACCATTTCACACCTGTACGTTCCAATAGTTACCATTTCATACCTGTACGTTCCAATAGTTACCATTTCATACTTGTACGTTCCAATAGTTACCATTTCATACCTGTACGTTCCAATAGTTACCATTTCACACCTGTACGTTCCAATAGTTACCATTTCATACTTGTACGTTCCAATAGTTACCATTTCATACCTGTACGTTCCAATAGTTACCATTTCATACCTGTACGTTCCAATAGTTACCATTTCATACCTGTACGTTCCAATAATTACCATTTAATACCCTTACGTTCCAATAGTTACCATTTCACACCTGTACGTTCCAATAGTTACCATTTCATACCTGTACGTTCCAATAGTTACCATTTAATACCCTTACGTTCCAATAGTTACCATTTCATACCTGTACGTTCCAATAGTTACCATTTAATACCCTTACGTTCCAATAGGTACCATTTCATACCTGTACGTTCCAATAGTTACCATTTAATACCCTTACGTTCCAATAGTTACCATTTAATACCTGTACGTTCCAATAGTTATCATTTCATACCTGTACGTTCCAATAGTTACCATTTAATACCTGTACGTTCCAATAGTTATCATTTCATACCTATACGTTCTATCAGTGTTTTGTTAATAGTTGTCCGTTTGTTTATATTTTTTAGTGGTCCAATACCCAGTGCTACCATTTGCGTCTCGACATCCAACCTCTTCTTTTTCACCCCTTCCATGCCCCGCTTCAGAGATTTCCACTTAAAAGGATTTCCCTCGAGACAACAAAGCCCCGCCCACTCTGCCTTAGCCCCGCCCCTTCAGCCCTCTCTCTTTTCCCCTCTCGGTTATTCTTTGCATGACACACATAGATTGATAATGAGGGAGGAAGAGGAACAATGAGAGAATGTAGAGGAGGAAGAGAGTGACAAGGAGAATGATATTAATATGGTGGAAAATTGATATAAAATGCTGTAAAATAAACATCTACAAATTGGTTTTTTTTTTTTCATTTTTTGCTTCAGACGATGATTAGACCTCTTTCTCCTTTTCCTGATGATGAATAAGCATCTGTTATTCGAAAGCTTGATACCTAAAATACTTTAAAAATAATTTTTTCAAATACTTTAAATTATAGATAGGGTTGCACGTAAGTGACATTATTTATTTTCTACGCCGACAGCGTAATTAAAAATAAAATTCTCCACCACACATCAATATTGAATTAAGTAATTTATAAAATTTAATATTTTGAACAATACACTTAGGTATTTTGTACTTTCCCCATTTTCGTTAATGTATCGAAAAAGTAGATAATAATTATCATTTAATTTTTTATATAATTGATTACCAATTATAATTACTATGCATAATATGGGATATATTTTAATTTACATGAACGAAAATGTGAAACTGTTCGATATCTTAGAACTTACCCTAGTTACTTGGTGTGTACCAAGGAAAATACCAATTACAGTTTCTCTTCAACAATTCATATTAAAAATAAAATTCAGGGCAGTAGAACGGCTGGCAGACTGTAGATATTGAAATGTACTGCGCAAAGTGTCAGTAATGTCCATAGACATTCTCCTCTCACTTTCTCCATCATCTCTCCATTTGCCCTAGTTACTCCATTTGACCTAGTTACTCCATTTGCCCAAGTTACTCCATTTGCCCTAGTTACTCCATTTGCCCTAGTTACTCCATTTGCCCTAGTTACTCCATTTGTCCTAGTTACTCCATTTGCCCTAGTTACTCCATTTGCCCTAGTTACTCCATTTGCCCTAGTTACTCCATTTGCCCTAGTTACTCCATTTGTCCTAGTTACTCCATTTGTCATAGTTACTCCATTTGTCCTAGTTACTCCATTTTTCCTAGTTACTCCATTTGTCCTAGTAACTCCATTAATCCTAGTTACTCCCTTTGTCCTAGTTACTCCATTTGCCCTAGTTACTCCATTTGTCCTAGTTACTCCATTTGCCCAAGTTACTCCATTTGACCTAGTTACTCCATTTGCCCTAGTTACTCCATTTGCCCTAGTTACTCCATTTGTCCTAGTTACTCCATTTGCCCTAGTTACTCCATTTGCCCTAGTTACTCCACTTGCCCTAGTTACTCCATTTGCCCTAGTCACTCCATTTGTCCTAGTTAATTTGTCCTAGTAACTCCATTTATCCTAGTTAATTTGTCCCAGTAACTCTATTTATCCTAGTTAATTTGTCCTAGTAACTCCAACTGTCCTAGTCACTCCATTTGTCCTACTTAATTTGTCCTAGTAACTTCATTTATCCTAGTTAATATGTCCAAGTAACTCCATCAGCCCTAGTTACTCTTTTTTGTCCTAGTTAATTTGTCCTAGTTGCACTACTCTACACCTCTCCACTCCATACTAGCTACAGAAACAGGATCAATAGTATACTGTATAGTTTGTAGGCAGGAGAATAATTGATTATTTCTCAGCAAGGTAGAGATGCAGTCTCCACACTCTAACTAACCATATGCACTTGTACAGCTACATGCATTGGAATAGAAATAGTACTGAACAGTGTTTTGTTATAACGTTATTCCCTTTAATCTAACGTTATTCCCTTTAATCTAACGTTATTCCCTTTAATCTAACGTTATTCCCTTTAATCTAACGTTATTCCCTTTAATCTAACGTTTTTCCCTTTAATCTAACGTTTTTCCCTTTAATCTAACGTTATTCCCTTTAATCTAACGTTATTCCCTTTAATCTAACGTTTTTCCCTCAAATTAAGTTTTTGTTAACTTTTAATTTAACATTTTCCTTAATTTGAACCTTTTTTATTTAATTTAACGTTTTTCATTTAATTTAACGTTTTTCATTTAATTTAACGTTTTTCCTTTAATTCAGCAATTTATTTTAATTGAATGTTTTTCCTCTAATTTAACGATATTTCTTTAATTGAACGTTTTTCCTTCTAATGAAAATTTGTCCTTTAATTGAAATTTTTTCTTTTGATGAAAAGTTTTTCTTTCATTTGAACGTTTTACTGAGACTCTTTTCTCTGATACCACATGATCACAGTGACTCTTTTCTCTGATAGTACATCATCACAGTGACTCTTTTCTCTGATAGTACATCATCACAGTGACTCTTTTCTCTGATAGTACATCATCACAGTGACTCTTTTCTCTGATAGTACATCATCACAGTGACTCTTTTCTCTGATAGTACATCATCACAGTGACTCTTTTCCCTGATAGTACATCATCACAGTGACTCTTTTCTCTGCTAGTACATCATCACAGTGACTCTTTTCTCTGATAGTACATCATCACAGTGACTCTTTTCTCTGATAGTACATCATCACAGTGACTCTTTTCTCTGATAGTACATCATCACAGTGACTCTTTTCTCTGATAGTACATCATCTCAGTGACTCTTTTCTCTGATAGTACATCATCTCAGTGACTCTCTTCTCTGATAGTACATCATCACATTGACTCTTTTCTCTGATAGTACATCACATTGACTCTTTTCTCTGAAAGTAAATCATCACAGTGACTCTTTTCTCTGATAGTGCATCACCACAGTGACTCTTTTCTCTTATAGTACATCATCACATTGACTCTTTTCTCTGATAGTACATCATCTCGGTGACTCTATTCTCTGATAGTACATCATCACAGTGATTCTTTTCTCCGATAGTACATCATCACAGTGACTCTTTTCTCTGATAGTACATCATCACAGTGACTCTTTTCTCTGAGTACATTTTACATCATCACAGTGACTCTTTTCTCTGATAGTACATCATCACAGTGACTCTTTTCTCTGATAGTACATAATCACAGTGACTCTTTTCTCTGATAGTACATTATCACAGTGACTCTTTTCTCTGATAGTACATCATCACAGTGACTCTTTTCTCTGATAGTACATCATCACAGTGACTCTTTTCTCTGATAGTACATCATCACAGTGACTCTTTTCTCTGATAGTACATCACCATAGTGACTCTTTTCTCTTATAGTACATCATCACAGTGACTCTTTTCTCTGATAGTACATCATCACAGTGACTCTTTTCTCTGATAGTACATCATCACAGTGACTCTTTTCTCTGATAGTACATCATCACAGTGACTCTTTTTTCTGATAGTACATCATCACAGTGACTCTTTTCTCTGATAGTACATCATCACAGTGACTCTTTTCTCTGATAGTACATCATCTCGGTGACTCTTTTCTCTGATAGTACATCATCACAGTGACTCTTTTCTCTGATAGTACATCATCACAGTGACTCTTTTCTCTGATAGTACATCATCACAGTGACTCTTTTCTCTGATAGTACATCTCCGCAGTAAATTTTAATGATTTTTTAACGTATTTTTATTTGATGATTATTACAAAAAATTATTTCTGTTCTATTTGATTACAATCTTTTATTATGAATAATTACAATGAAATTAATTATAATTCACATCCTTTTCCAAGAATGAACCAAACACGTGATAGAGAAATATTCTCACCATTTAATCCCTTGTTTTTCAATTGTCTTCAATTCCTTCACACTTTATCTTATTGTTTCATTCCCTCTTACCCTGATTGCCTTTCCCCTCTTTATCCCTTCTCTCTTTCTCCTCTCTTTATTCTCTCTACCTCTCTTTTTAATTCTCATCCATATCTCTTGCTCCGTTTTCCCCATGAAATTTCCACCCAGAGATTAAGTTTCATAAAATCGTGAATATTTTTGGAGGAGAGAATCTACGGAGAGGAGAACCACTGATTGAAATCTGCACAATGAGACCCAGGTAGAAATTAGTGCTGGGGTGACGCATGATTGGGACAATGGGCTTGACCAAATGGTTTGGTTGTAGTTTCATCTGTCCAAATGGTTTGGTTATGGTTTTATCTGACCAAATGGTTTAGTTATGGTTTCATCTGACCAAATGGTTTAGTTATGGTTTTATCTGACCAAATGGTTTAGTTATGGTTTTATCTGACCAAATGGTTTAGTTATGGTTTCATCTGACCAAATGGTTTGGTTGTGGTTTTATCTGACCAAATGGTTTAGTTATGGTTTTATCTGACCAAATGGTTTAGTTATGGTTTCATCTGACCAAATGGTTTGGTTGTGGTTTTATCTGTCCAAATGGTTTAGTTATGGTTTCATCTGACCAAATGGTTTAGTTATGGTTTCATCTGACCAAATGGTTTAGTTATGGTTTCATCTGTCCAAATGGTTTAGTTATGGTTTCATCTGACCAAATGGTTTAGTTATGGTTTCATCTGTCCAATTGGTTTAGTTATGGTTTTATCTGACCAAATGGTTTAGTTATGGTTTCATCTGACCAAATGGTTTAGTTATGGTTTCATCTGACCAAATGGTTTAGTTATGGTTTCATCTGTCCAAATGGTTTAGTTATGGTTTCATCTGACCAAATGGTTTAGTTATGGTTTTATCTGACCAAATGGGTTAGTTATGGTTTCATCTGACCAAATGGTTTAGTTATGGTTTCATCTGTCCAAATGGTTTAGTTATGGTTTTATCTGACCAAATGGTTTAGTTATGGTTTCATCTGACCAAATGGTTTGGTTGTGGTTTTATCTGACCAAATGGTTTAGTTATGGTTTCATCTGACCAAATGGTTTAGTTATGGTTTTATCTGACCAAATGGTTTAGTTATGGTTTCATCTGACCAAATGGTTTGGTTATGGTTTTATCTGACCAAATGGTTTAGTTATGGTTTTATCTGACCAAATGGTTTAGTTATGGTTTCATCTGACCAAATGGTTTGGTTGTGGTTTTATCTGTCCAAATGGTTTAGTTATGGTTTCATCTGACCAAATGGTTTAGTTATGGTTTCATCTGACCAAATGGTTTAGTTATGGTTTCATCTGTCCAAATGGTTTAGTTATGGTTTCATCTGACCAAATGGTTTAGTTATGGTTTCATCTGTCCAAATGGTTTAGTTATGGTTTTATCTGACCAAATGGTTTAGTTATGGTTTCATCTGACCAAATGGTTTAGTTATGGTTTCATCTGACCAAATGGTTTGGTTATGGTTTCATCTGTCCAAATGGTTTAGTTATGGACATCATGCACAACATTATTTTCGAATTCTTTAGCGTTCTTTATCACGAATTTACGTAATAGCATGTAAGATCATTTTACATGAACCTCAAATAAAATTTGCATGACTTTACAAAAGAATTTCCAAGTTATTACAATTGACATTTTTCTAGAAATTCTCCTTGGTCAATTTTATTTCTTGTCCCACAAAAATATTCAGTGATATGTGTAAGCAATCAAGGGAGAAGATCACGCTTCTGTATTATGACTTAACTTGCTTATATAATAAAAGTGAAGCTCAGTGCACCATCACTCTACCACCAGAAGACATTTCCTCAAAGAATATATTCGCTTTATTCCAAAGTGCTAATAAATGTAGAAATAAACCAACCGTGGAGATAGACTGGGGAGCATATTTTGACACGTTGGCTGTCAAGTTACGCCATTAAATGTCTTAAACTTGGCCCCGACATAATAAACTTAGACTATCAGATACAATGTAAAGTACAGCAAGAACAAACGAGATCTTCCGCGCAATAGACACCTAAAAGCATGTGCTCCAAAAAATGACAGTCACCCCGAAAACTCTTGCCAATTTAGTAACTTTTACACGACTTCAAATTTGCCTGCGAGTGAATCAAGACCTCTCATATTGATGAAGTTTTCTTTCCATTATTATTTCAGGGATTCTTATTCTCAGCAAAAGAAATGCAATTGATATCTAAATAAATATATCGAAAAAATTACTTTGTATGATAAAGATAAATTAGATTAAGTTTTATGATTTTCGATCACGGTTAAAAAGATTATACAATAATTATAATTCATTTTGACTGGTATCCATGATACATGCTGGTAACATGAATACCAGTTAAAAATAATAATATGGTATCCATGATACTCCCAGGCATATTGGATACCATTGGCATCATGGATACCAATAAAAAATAAATAAATAATACACATATTTTTTCGGATCGAAAATATGAAAATCGCCCTCAGTATTTTGTTTCAAATAAAGTATTATAAGTTGATTTATTTAAATATTTTCTTTGTTAGAGGTTAATTAGGTTAAATAAGTAATGAAATGGGGAGAGCTAAATGAAAAGGCCTCATGGTTTTTCATCTGTTCTTTCTCCTCTCAAGGGCTTTGCTAATAAATGATCTTTGTAACAAATAATGTAACTAATTACGTATAGGTAATTACTGAGTAACTCTGCTATGTTTGCACTACATTTACAACAACAGTCTTAACTGAGGAAATAAAAGTACATAGTAATAAAAGAAATAAAAGTACATAGTAATAAAAGAAATAAAAGTACATAGTAATAAAAGAAATAAAAGTACATAGTAATAAAAGAAATAAAAGTACATAGTAATAAAAGAAATAAAAGTACATAGTAATAAAAGAAATAAAAGTACATAGTAATAAAAGGAAGTAAAGTGTTTATGTACCAAAATAAAAAACTATTTTTAAGACTTTTTAGAATATTCTCCTTATTTTTTTATATATTTTTTTTACTTGAAATATTAATTAATTGTGATAATTACAATTTTGAAATTGTAATCTCTTCTTACATTTTTTGAATGACCTTTTAAAATTCAAATTAATTGAAAATATTTATTTTGGAAAATTGTATATAATTTCAATTGATTTTCAAATTTCATGAAAAAGAAATATTTTTTTAACTCCTCTTTGTATCACTCCTCTTTGTATCACTCCTCTTTGTATCACTCCTCTTTGTATCACTCCTCTTTGTATCACTCCTCTTTGTATCACTCCTCTTTGTATCACTCCTCTTTGTATCACTCCTCTTTGTATCACTCCTCTTTGCACCACTCCTCTTTGTATCACTCCTCTTTGTATCACTCCTCTTTGTATCACTCCTCTTTGCACCACTCCTCTTTGTATCACTCCTCTTTGTGTCACTCCTCTTTGTATCACTCCTCTTTGCATCACTCCTCTTTGTATCACTCCTCTTTGTGTCACTCCTCTTTGTATCACTCCTCTTTGTATCACTCCTATTTGCACCACTCCTCTTTGTACCACTCCTCTTTGTATCACTCCTCTTTGTATCACTCCTCTTTGTATCACTCCTCTTTGTATCACTCCTCTTTGCACCACTCCTCTTTGTATCACTCCTCTTTGTGTCACTCCTCTTTGTATCACTCCTCTTTGCACCACTCCTCTTTGTATCACTCCTCTTTGTATCACTCCTCTTTGCATCACTCCTCTTTGTATCACTCCTCTTTGTATCACTCCTCTTTGTATCACTCCTATTTGTATCACTCCTCTTTGTATCACTCCACTTTGTATCACTCCTCTTTGTATCACTCCTCTTTGTATCACTCCTCTTTGTGTCACTCCTCTTTGTATCACTCCTCTTTGTATCACTCCTATTTGCACCACTCCTCTTTGTACCACTCCTCTTTGTATCACTCCTCTTTGTATCACTCCTCTTTGTATCACTTCTCACCCCCCACCACCTCCACCTCCGCCCCCCATACCAATACCCTCGGACCCCCATACCCCTCCCCCCGACTCTCTCTCTCTCACACTCTCTTTTCCGCCATTTTCTGGTGGCTGAGATAAATTGGTAGTGGCGACATGAAGACCTTGGAACTATCTGGTGCTTGCAACCAGATACTCTCTACCTGCGAGATACTCTCTACCTGTCAGATCTGGCGAGATGCTCTCTCTACCTGTCAGATATCTGAGAAGATGCTATCACCTGCCAGATATCTGACGAAATGCTTTCACCTGTCAGATATCTGACGAGATGCTTTCACCTGTCAGATATCTGACGAGATTCTACCTGTCAGGTCTGATGAGGTGCTCTCATCACCAGCTACCAGGCAGGAAGAAGGAAGTGTCAGAGAACTTGTCAGGAGAGAGAGAGAGAGAGAGAGAGTGATAGGAAAAATGTTGTCAGAGTTTTGAGTATTTCAAATAATACGAAGGCAATAGTTTAGTTATGCTAGTAAATTCTGCTATTTTCACTAGTATAAGTAATAAAGACACTAGTAAATATCTAACCTAGTTACACTAGTGTATATCTAGCCTAGTTAAACTAGTCTCCATCTCTCCACTCCATTACCTAGTTACTCCACTAGTCTCCATCTCTCCACTCCATTACCTAGTTACTCCAATGGCTCCGTCTCCCGAAGGAGTTACTCCAATTACATAATTGGGGTAGGATTTTGAAGAGGGAAATCATCACAGGGCCTTGAATTCAGAGGCTCATATGGTTAGCAGAGATAAACAAATTGTGATGAGGAGAGGTATTGTACTTATAGTACTGTAGTATTGTAGTTACTATATAAAACTATAGTATGCACTTAGTATACTGTAGTACTTACTAAGTATAGTACTTACTATAGTAAGTACTTAGTAAGTATAATACTTAATATAGTATAGTACTTATTAAACTAGAGTAAGTAGATTACCGGTATAGTACCGATTATCTAAATGGTTAAATTCATAAATAGATGTTATAATATCAATTGGCTAAGATTTCTCAACAGCACCACATAAATCTATAGGAGGTTTAACTTAAATAGATGTTAAAATATCAATTGGCTAAGATTTCCTAACAGCACCACATAAATCTATAGGAGGTTTAACTTAAATAGATGTTAAAATATCAATTGGCTAAGATTTCCTAACAGCACCACATAAATCTATAGGAGGTTTAACTTAAATAGATGTTAAAATATCAATTGGCTAAGATTTCCTAACAGCACCACATAAATCTATAGGAGGTTTAACTTAAATAGATGTTAAAATATCAATTGGCTAAGATTTCCTAACAGCACCACATAAATCTATAGGAGGTTTAACTTAAATAGATGTTAAAATATCAATTGGCTAAGATTTCCCAACAGCACCACATAAATCTATAGGAGGTTTAACTTAAATAGATGTTAAAATATCAATTGGCTAAGATTTTCCCAACAGCACCACATAAATCTATAGGAGGTTTAACTTAAATAGATGTTAAAATATCAATTGGCTAAGATTTCCCAACAGCACCACATAAATCTATAGGAGGTTTAACTTAAATAGATGTTAAAATATCAATTGGCTAAGATTTTCCCAACAGCACCACATAAATCTATAGGAGGTTTAACTTAAATAGATGTTAAAATATCAATTGGCTAAGATTTCTCAACAGCACCACATAAATCTAGAGTGCGGGTTACCGAGGAAGTCTTCCTAATTTATTCACTGGCGCGTTCACTACATTAGTTGGGAAGTTCATCAGAAAGGATTGAAGAAAAGAGAGCCTTTATAAGTAATGGTGATTGAGGTACTAAGGACGTAGCCACGACTATACAGGAACACACACAACTAAACTTTGATTCTAAATTACACCCATTGAGGAGTATTTTAACATTAATTTATTGTCGTCAAATTTTATAAGGACCTTTTTTTTATAGAATGTATTGATTTGCCGATTATTTTCATTGCAGTACTATAAACCAAACATATGTGTATTTTGATTATACTACACATCTATATGTGTATTCCGCATGTACTACACACCCATATGTGTATTTATAGTACACTACACACCCATATGTGTATTAAAAGTACACTACACACCCATATGTGTATTAAAAGTACACTACACACCCATATGTGTATTAAAAGTACACTACACACCTATATGTGTATTAAAAGTACACTACACACCCATATGTGTATTAAAAGTACACTACACACCCATATGTGTATTAAAAGTACACTACACACCCGTATGTGTATTAAAAGTACACTACACAGCCAATCTCCATTTCCCACAGCTACCAAAGAAGTAAAGTCTTCCACAGTGAATAACTGAAGGTGCATCCATGTTTTAATCTCCAACACACCTGCATTGACTCTACTTGTTCTTTGACCTCAGTGTGGAGTGAGGTCAACCGTATTGGTTTGACCTCAGTGTGGTATAAGGTCAACTGTATTTGTTTGACCTCAGTGTGGAGTGAGATCAACTGTATTTGTTTGACCTCAGTGTTGAGTGAGGTCAACTGTATTTGTTTGACCTCAGTGTGGAGTGAGGTCTACTTTGTTCCTCTGACCTCAGTGTGGAGTGAGGTCAACTGTATTGGTTTGACCTCAGTGTGGTATAAGGTCAACTGTATTTACTTGACCTCAGTGTGGAGTGAGGTCAACTGTATTTGTTTGACCTCAGTGTGGTATAAGGCCAACTGTATTTGTTTGACCTCAGTGTGGAGTGAGGTCAACTGTATTTGTTTGACCTCAGTGAGGTATAAGGTCAACTGTATTTACTTGACCTCAGTGTGGAGTGAGGTCAACTGTATTTGTTTGACCTCAGTGTGGAGTGAGGTCAACTGTATTTACTTGACCTCAGTGCGGTGTGAGGTCAACTTTGTTCCTCTGACCTCAGTGTGGAGTGAGGTCAACTGTATTTGTTTGACCTCAGTGTGGAGTGAGGTCAACTGTATTTGTTTGATCTCAGTGTGGAGTGAGGTCAACTGTATTTACTTGACCTCAGTGCAGTGTGAGGTCAACTTTGTTCCTCTGACCTCAGTGTGGAGTGAGGTCAACTGTATTTGTTTGACCTCAGTGTGGAGTGAAGTCAACTGTATTTACTTGACCTCAGTGCGGTGTGAGGTCAACTTTGTTCCTCTGACCTCAGTGTGGAGTGAGGTCAACTTTGTTCCTTTGACCTCAGTGTGGAGTGAGGTCTAATTCATTCGTTTGATATCATTATTATATGGAGTCAATTTCAATTGTTAAATCTATAAGTAATATGACACTAATTGACGATAATATTATAGCATAGAGTATATAAATTAAATGAAAGAGGATGTATAAACTTCATTAAAAACGGTAGACTTCAAATAAATTATGATTTAGTTGGAGTAATCATTAATTGATCTCGTAAACAGTTTTTTATTTATGCTCACAACTGATGGCATTCAAAAATATGCATGGCATTTTTATTCTGTCAGAGTAATGATATAAATGAATATTACTTTAATTATTGTATTGTGTTTTCTGATATCTCATATCATTTGTATATTAATTTAAAAATCCGATTCATGACAGCAATGGCTGCAACATTTAAATTCAGTGATAAATTTCCTTGCCATATTTCGCTATCTACGCCTCGACATGAAATCAATTTATTGAATTTAAAGTATAAGCACATACACAGGTGAGAGAGAATTAAAGAGGTGATGTGCACCTGCCGTGCTATTTGCTTGTGTGAGTTACTAGTGTTACTTTGGGTTACTAGTGTTACTTTGGGTTACTAGTGTTACTTTGGGTTACTAGTGTTACTTTGGGTTACTAGTGTTACTTTGGGTTACTAGTGTTACTTTGGGTTATTAGTGTTACTTTAGGTTACTAGTGTTACTTTGGGTTACTAGTGTTACTTTGGGTTACTAGTGTTACTTTTGGTTACTAGTGTTACTTTGGGTTACTAGTGTTACTTTGGGCTACTAGTGTTACTTTGGGTTATTAGTGTTACTTTAGGTTACTAGTGTTACTTTGGGTTACTAGTGTTACTGTGGGTTACTAGTGTTACTTTGGGTTACTAGTGTTACTTTGGGTTACTAGTGTTACTTTGAGTTACTAGTGTTACATAGGGGTTATTAGGGTTACTAGTGCTTCTTTGGGTTACTTGGGCTACTAGTGTTACTTCCCCAAACATTTCACAACACATTGAAGGGTCAAATCACAACACAGTGAAGGGTTAAAACACAACACAGTGAAGGGTTAAATCACAACACAGTGAAGGGTTAAATCACAGCACAGTGAAGGGTTAAATCACAACACAGTGAAGGGTTAAATCACAGCACAGTGAAGGGATAAAACACAGCACAGTGAAGGGTAAAATCACAACACAGTGAAGAGTTAAAACACATCACAGTGAAGGGTCAAATCACAACACAGTGAAGGGTAAAATCACAACACAGTGAAGGGTAAAATCACAACACAGTGAAGGGTAAAATCACAACACAGTGAAGGGTAAAATCACAACACAGTGAAGGGTAAAATCACAACACAGTGAAGGGTAAAATCACAACACAGTGAAGGGTCAAATCACAACACAGTGAAGGGTAAAATCACAACACAGTGAAGGGTAAAATCACAACACAGTGAAGGGTCAAATCACAACACAGTGAAGGGTCAAATCACAACACAGTGAAGGGTAAAATCACAACACAGTGAAGGGTAAAATCACAACACAGTGAAGGGTCAAATCACAACACAGTGAAGGGTAAAAACACTGCACAGTGAAGATTTAAAACACAACACAGTGAAGGGTTAAAACACAGCACAGTGAAGGGTTAAAACACAACACAGTGAAGGGTTAAAACAAGTAACACAATTTTCTAATTGTTCTTTTCCCTATTCATTTAGACAATGTAATTTAAAACCAATAAATATATTTCAAATCAATTGCCCAAATAACTGAAGATGATTACTCTATTTTTCGTAAGTTTTCCTTTACACCAATATTCTACAGCGCAAAGATCGATGAACTGAACAAACTTCTCCTACAACTATTTACATAATTTTAAACCATATCTAAGAATAATGCTGTAGTAACACGAGCTAACGGAAGATCTACTGTTGGGGCTACTAGAATTGAGGGCTAGATAGAATAGGTAGAAACTTATAGTTTGACAGTAAAGAATGAATATAGTTAATAGAGGATACCTATCTTGGATAGTGAATATTAAGATTGAATACTAGTTACAGGGATGTGCTAGTTCTTGGATACCATGCTTGAATGCTAGATTTCTAGGTTTCATAATAATAATTAACTGGGGTACCTAAAAAGGAGGTGCTCGGGCAATTCGTCGCCAGGCAATTCGTCGCCGATTGAAAATAAAAGCAATATAATTTATAATATAACTGTAAATTATTGAAAATTACAAATAAAACTAGTAAATATTGAATAATATTTTTTATTATAATATGTTTTTATTGAGCTATTCGTGATCGAAAATTTAAATTTTTGTAATTGAAATTGAAACAAAAAGACAATAATTCAAAAGATATGTATGACAGTATAAAAAAAAACTTTTAACTAACATTGCTATATATTATAGCAAAGAAAAGTTGAAAATTCATGTATAAAATCACTGAAGAAAGACTAAACTGTGACACTATGTTAACCGTTCTCTATTTTGGCAGTTCAAACAATTGATTTATTATTGCAATGTCAATTTAAACAAAAAATGATAACCAATCACGTAAAAAATTTCAAATTCTAGGCAACAATATTTCAGATTTGAGGTATGAAAATCAAAGAAATTTAGTCAAAATTTTATATTGTGAGCAAAGCCTTCAAAAAATACATTTTATTGTCCGCATCATAATTGCTGATCACATATTATAAGATATTTTTATACTTCTCCCTGTATTTTCTGTTTTGATGGATTTTAGCTCATTTTTCTCTATATTTAAACCATCAATGAAAACCCACCTATATGAGTGAATTATAGGTACTTAGCGAACCATTCAATGACGAGTAGAGTGAAATAATTTTCAATAAATATATTATTATTCTAAAATAAAGAATTATATATTAAGTATATTAATTTTTTGTAATTATTAATATATTATACGGTAAAAGTGCATTATACTAACCACCTATTTTATTGACAAAAAATTACCTCACTTCAAATGAATTCCCTTTCAGTTTTCACCAATTATAGTTATATTTCAAATTGTATCTATTTTATTTTCAATTAGCGACGAATTATTGTCGAATTGTGATTTGAGTATTCAGTATTCCATTTGGGTCCCCGGACAATTCGTTGCCGGACAATTCATCCCCGGACAATTCGACGCAGGACAATTAGTCCCCAGACAATTCGACGTGGGACAATTAATTTAGTCCCCGGACAATTCGTCGCCGGAAAATTCGCCCCGCGTCAAATAGTCCGAGGATGAATTGTCCGGCAACGAATTGTCCTGGGACCCAAAAGGAATACTGAATACTCAAATGGCACACCTACTCTCAGGGATACCAACATGCAAAGATGCTAGATTTTAGTTATCATAATAATCATTATTAAATCCATCAACTGATAAATTTGTCCTTAATTCATTACCCAATTTATTTATTTGCAATTCATTCACGAGTACAGGCTTATCTATCTACTGACCAGTGAAATGATCTATATCTTTTTTTGTTGAAAAAGACACTATAGAGAGATATGATCGATAGGTATTTTTTTCAGATGTTAAGGACAAGTGTCTGTATGAGAACAAGGCTTGTAGATATCGTGAGAAATACCACCTGTATTAGAGGACAATGAAGTGTGGCTCTCTTCCATTTCACTCTATTGCTTTTGCCTGTTTTTCAATTCCATAACTCCACCATATTGATTGACACGATTACAAGATCTCAAAAGTGGCCGAAGGACTCCACTTCCACGGAGAGGAGTGGAGAGTTCAAGTGAAAAGGTGGGGTTTGCTTGTTTGGTAGTGATGCTAGGTAACATGCTAATCTACTACTTAGGTTGTGATGTTGTCCCATATCGGGACGATGATGTAACAATAATGCGACGATGTTGTATCAATTTTGGGACGATGGTTTAACAATAATGCGACGATGTTGTATCAATTTTAGGTCGATGGTTTAACAATATTGAGACGATGTTGTATCAATATTGGGTCGATTATGAACCAATAATGGGACAATATTGTTTGCAATATTATGACAATGATGTAAAAAATTTTGCGAAATTATTGTATCAGTATCGAGAATAATGTTGTAAAAATATTTGGGTGTTGTAACAATGTTGTAACAATCTTGCAACAATATTGTTATAATGTTGCAACAATATTGTTACAATGTTCTAACGATATTTGGGGTGCAATTTCCCCCCAAACATTGCTTTCTGCGCAGTGTATTTCGTTTTATAATATTCTATAAGATGCTGCCGTAAATTTAATCATCATTATAAATTTTTATTTCAGCATTTTGTCACATTCCAAATACATCAAAATGAGTCAAGGATAAATGATATTTACTCCATTTCAAAATTTAAAAAAGTCCAACTTTTTAAATTCATGGGGACTTTTTCATATGTTTTTAGTGAGAGTAAGTGACATTGTAAGATTCATGCCCGCACATTCAAACCATCCATCTCAATGTTTAGTGGTTAATGCAGAACACTCCCTTTGATATGAGGGAAAGTGTCTTTGCTCTGCTACATACATCACCATTTTCTGTCTCACCTGACGCTCTCCTTCCTTATTTACAGGTCTGCCGTATCAGAAATTTAAAAGAATTTTCAGTCGCAAACTTACGTGAAATAGAGTAAGGTATGATACTGTGCATAAATTTATGGATGGTCTATGGGACTGATGGTAAACATCCTGGGTGAACATGGTCGATATTGTATATATTTTAGGTATAATTTTTTTTTTCAAAGTTTCAAATTATTTCAATCCTGATAAAAATTCAAAATTATTGCTTGTTTCATCATTATTTATTGTGCCACATAGGAAAAAAAATCAAGCTAAATGGTATATCAGAAAATGAAGTATCAGGTGACAAAATTTAAAAAAAAAATACGATAATATAAAAAATATATTTATATTATGTTCAAATTTCCCAAACTTTCAAATTAAGAAAATGTATAGTTTTTCTCTCCAAAAATTGAAAATAACGAAAATCCTCCAATTAGAAGCAAAAATCCATCAATAATCAAATAAATAAATCGGTGATGGACCAAAAAATCAAAATTATTCAAAAATCCGTCGTTTGTTTACATAAAATCTTTTGATTAGATAAATAAAAAGATTATCTAAAATCAATCAATAATACAGAACAATCCATTAGTAAATAGGCCTATATTCAAATGAAGCGTAGCCTATCTACCGTAGGCACCTTAACATGCATAGCGTCTTCTTCGCGTTAGCTGATGGACATACGCCTCTTCGTACACATGACAATTTGAAAGATAATTTCTGTTTATGCATTCGAGAGAAGACTCTGCATCGGACAGCAGCCATTTGACTGAAAGCTTTCGGAACTATTGGCAAGAGAAGTAACTAGTCGGAGATTCAGGTCCGCATTCTTCTTACTCTCGAAATTATATATGCATTTTGATAGGTTGAATTAACTGTAAATAGATATACAGTTTTTCAAAAACTGTTCGGAAATTAAACATCATTTTAGAATATCAAAATCTTCATTCAAACTCAATAACTTATTTGAGTCCCTAGAAACCTATATTAAAGGGTAAAACTGATTAGTTTATTAGTAATCTAACCAAAATACTTGACTGTTTAACAGTGTATTTCAAAATGGATTTACCTAGCAACCAACACCATTAAACAAAACTCATTAGAAATTAGTCCATAATTATTTATGTAAAGGTATTCCTTTTCTATTCCATAACAGTTCTGCGATATGACTAAAGTAAAGCTTCTACAGCTCCATCTGCCTTAGTATGGTGATAATAATATCAGTAACAATTGAAAAGAAGAACAAGCCATTCATTTGCTATGGAAAATCCATAGTTCATTATAGAAGAAAGCCTTTAGAGCTTTTTTTGTGTGCCTGCATCCACACACTGGTGATCATTTGGCGGTTTTCATTTCTTGGTGTGTTTCTCTTTCTCCTCTTTTTTTTCGAATGTGGTAATGGTGTTGGAGGGTTAAGTGTTTTGCACTAATAGTTTCCGTCGATTGGTACTCCTCTGAAACACCACATAAAACCTCTCTCTCTCTCTCTCTCTTTCTCTTACCTCCTCTACATCACTCACATTTATTCTGTCTTCTTAGCTGCAGTTATTCGTCTATTCTTGCTTTTGTATCTTGAAGAAAATGAGATTTTATTCGATTATGAATTCTGAAATTTAGGTATACTGTAATTTGAAAGAGCTGTACCTACGTCTTTATTAGATTATAATACTATTCAGAAATCTAGGTATATTTCTATATCAGAGAACTGTACGTCTTTATTAGATTATTATTCTATTCAAAAATCTAGGTATACCTCTATTTCAGAGAACTGTACGTCTTTATTAGATCATTATACTATTCTGAAATCTAGGTAAAATTCTATTTCAAATAACTGTATATATTCAAATTTGATCAAATTCTAAAATTTAGTGCCTTATATCTAAAATTCCACTCCACGAGAAATCCTAGAACCTAATTCAGTAAATTTATTTTTTATTGAAATATTATCTATAGTAGATGACATACTGCTTCCCAGTTGCAAAATATCAATTTGAATTTAACATTGGTATCTAAATCTACTTAATATTTGAAAGCAAGAGTACCAAACGACCGCAGAATATCCTGCGGCCTGCCATTTAATTGCCCTGTAGCAAGGTTAGTGTAGGAATTTCTCCAGAAGGTTAAATACATAATTTACCAGAGCTGCCACACTCACAGGCGTCATTTATTTGATTTGTTGAAGTGAACCTTTAATTTAATTGGCGAAAACCTGATGGAATTTAGAGAGAGAGTATACCGGCAAACTTTGATTGATATTATTTATAAAGAAATAAATTTACCTTCGAAAGAAATGTATTTGGATTATTGTATTTCATTTTGTTTATAAATCAATGAAGGAATATAATTCAATGATTATTTGACGTTTTAAGTTCGTTTCAATTGTTTAAACTTTTCACGAAATGTTATAACTGTTGGTGTAAGGTAGGCCTACTTTTGGCTTATTAATCATCTATGTCGAAGTTTAGGACGACTGAATCCTGCAATTGATTTAATCTGTTTCAAAGGGTGTAGGTACCATGGGACATTAGCAGATCTGAACTATTAGCAGTTCCCAAGTGCGGCAAATAAAACAGGCACCTCGAGAATACAAGCAAATTGTTTCACGCCGTCTATAAATCAGTGGGTGCTGTAGAACAATTTTACGGCGTCAGGCTAAGATGTACATAATTCACCACTCTATTTTAGGGCTCCGAGTGGAAATATGAAGGCAGTAATATCAGGTCCATAAAGATATTGTTATAGGGCCTTTCTCTGTAGGAAGCACATCCCTAAATTCCACCTGTCCATTCAAGGTGGAGGCAGCTACTTGTGATGCACTTGCAACCTGTCGTAATTTGAAGCGAAAAAGGCGGACGGAGAGATATCTTTCTGTACCAATTGTATCAATAACAATTACCAAAGCAAGGATATTTTTTAGCCGATATCTGAGTAGTTTGGGAGAAGTGTTATTGTTCATGGTCTGTCTGGCAAGGAAACAATTAGTGGTTCGATTGGGAAGAAAGTTCTGAAGGTGTTGCTTTTTTTTTGCAGATGTTCATCCCTTTTGCTCTTGGAGAACATTTCTGGAACAGTTGCCAATTGGCCTTTTCTTCTTTGACAGTTGCCAATTGGTCTATTATATGTTGTTTGCTTAGAATAACAAATGGACAGGAATGAAAATTGTGATGATTTAGACATTTTAAATCTTGAAAAGGATACTTGAAATCTAATTAGATATAAATTAATCTTAAAAAATTAATCAATAATTTCGTAAGTTGGGCGGATCATTGAACTTCAATATTATTTATATAATATAAGATATAATTATATATATTCTTTCGGTAAAAATCTTATATAGTTATTCTTATCATTGATGTCATATGAAATATTATCATTAATAGCATGATTAAAATTTAACTGTTTGTTACAAATATACATAAAGGAAATAATTTCATTCTCAGTGATAAACATTTCTGAGATCAAATTATACAGCTTTATTTATATAACTACAGTAAAAAATCCTCTATAGTGGACTCCTCTATAGTGAATGTAGAGGCCTGAGTAAGAGAATTACCCCATATAGTGAACAAATTTTCTTTAGTCTGCAATAAATGGTCATCAGTTTTAGAAAACTAATTGCCTTTTTATGGCAGACTAAAGAAAATCTGTTCACTATACGGGATAGTTGTCTTACTCAGGACTCTACATTCACTATAGAGGAGTTCATTATAGAGGAGTGATGCATGCTCTGTGATGATAATATAATAAAAACGATTGTTTAGAAATATGGCATCAACAATTTGTTATATGTCTCATTTTAAAATATCTTTTTCTATATAAATATACCTATATATTTTATATGCAATTATTGTTTTCTTTTCCATCAGTTTTGGTTCACATTCCATGTACTTTTATCCATATGATTAATTATATTACTAATTGTAAATTGCTTATAACTATCAAGTACAGACGATTAAGTACAATAAATCAATATAAATCAATCAATTAAAACAATCAAGTACAGACGATCCAGTACAATAAATCAATTAATAAATCAATTAAAACAATCAAGTACAGACGATTAAGTACAATAAATCAATATAAATCTATCAATTAAAACAATCAAGTACAGACGATCCAGTACAATAAATCAATTAATAAATCAATTAAAACAATCAAGTACAGACGATCAAGTACAATAAATCCATTAATAAATCAATTAAAACAATCAAGTACAGATGATTAAGTACAATAAATCAATATAAATCTATCAATTAAAACAATTAAGTACAGATAATCAAGTACAATAAATCAAAATAATTCAATCAATTAAAACAATTAAGTACAGACGATTAAGTACAATAATTCAATATAAATCTATCAGTTAAAACAATTAAGTACAGACGATCAAGTACAATAAATCCATTAATAAATCAATCGAAACAATTAAGTACAGACGATTAAGCACAATAAATCAAAATAATTCAATCAATTAAAAAATTAAGTACGATCGGAAAATACAAATCAAATTATTTGCAGATTGTCTGTTATTGTCCATTACGGTAAATATTGATGGTATTTTATCGTAAAATATCACAATAAAGACATTATTATCGTAGAGTGTTTTGTGATGAGTGTCCGACGAGAGACGATAGACTGAAAGTGTTTTGAAATTTAGGATTGTATTTTCCTTTCTATCATTTATTGACATAGATTATAGATGATTTTATTTCCATTGATTTTAATCACTAAAGTAATTTTAATTACTTGAAATCTGAATTAATTTCAGTTAACTGGGATAGGACTATGTTACGTAGAATAAGTAAATGTATATATTATACAATTTCCCTATTTTATTTACCAATCCAGTAGTTATAGCTAAGACAAATAAATCTTTACAGTTTCGCCTGATTTTTCGTCATTGAGTGAATAATTATATACATTTACTTATTTTACGCAACATATTCCTATCCCAGTTAACTGAAATTAATAATTATAAAGTAGCAAATTTCATTTAAAATCCAAAAAGAAGAAAGGGTCGATTGCAGACAATATTTTTGGGCTATTGTTTCATTCGTAAGTTATGAGTTTATATTTATTTAAAAGAAGGTTTGCTTCTTCTGGCCTTTAAAAAAATAAATCATCTGTAATTCCTATTTATTATTTTAAATAATACTTTATTTGAAGACCTGCAAGTATTAATTTATAAATAAATTATAATAGAAGTTTATTATATCTATCTCCCATATAGGGGCTCTATCCTGAATCTGTCTGTGGTGAATAGAAGAGAAGGGGTGGTATGGCCCCTAGGGCCCAAACTGTTGTAATTTGGATTATGTATTGCTAAATAATTTTAACCATATACAGTTTTAAAGAAAACCACTAGAGTTATGCTTTTCAACTACGAGGTATTAGATTTTTATGTTAGGTAGTCTCTTAGCTTTCATTTACTATCACCTCTTCATTTTCCTCTTATATTTTTGTGTTAGGTAGACTCGTAGGCTTCATTTACTATCACCTCTTCATTTTCCTCTTAGATTTTTGTGTTAGGTAGACTCGTAGGCTTCATTTACTATCACCTCTTTATTTTCCTCTTAGATTTTTGTGTTAGGTAGACTCGTAGGCTTCATTTACTATCACCTCTTCATTTTCCTCTTAGATTTTTGTGTTAGGTAGACTCGTAGGCTTCATTAACTATCACCTCTTCATTTTCCTCTTAGATTTTTGTGTTAGGTAGACTCGTAGGCTTCATTTACTATCACCTCTTCATTTTCCTCTTAGATTTTTGTGTTAGGTAGACTCGTAGGCTTCATTTACTATCACCTCTTTATTTTCCTCTTAGATTTTGTGTTAGGTAGACTCGTAGGCTTCATTTACTATCACCTCTTCATTTTCCTCTTAGATTTTTGTGTTAGGTAGACTCGTAGGCTTCATTTACTATCACCTCTTCATTTTCCCCTTAGATTTTTGTGTTAGGTAGACTCGTAGGCTTCATTTACTATCACCTCTTTATATTGATGGTTATATGTAACACTGCTCTCTAAATGAACTTGTAATTTATATCGGTATTGTGGATCGTGTCTTGTATTTAATTTTTTTATGTCCACTTACTATGAATATGCCTTTTAATTGTATGTCTAATAAATGATTCTGATCTAAATAGGTTTCCAATAAATCGTTTGACTAAAAAACATTTTTTTAAACTTCAACTTATGTAAAATTTCTTTTATGTTCAATAGAGTTGTTTCAATGTTTCAATCACCTCTTCATTTTCCTCTTCCATTCGTGAACGCAGCTACCGGTGCTTGAGTCACATTCCTGGGTCTTTTAATGCATTCACGAAGTAACTTCTCTGCATCCATGAGCATTGTCATCGAATTGTGGTAGGTGACTTTGTTCATGGAGTAACTTTATTTTCCGACTGTTTCTTCCAGTCCCTTGTATTTAATTTTCTTTTACCGTCAGCGATATGGCCTTTGGTTCCTAAAATTGATTATTCTTATACAAGTATAGAATTTAATCATGAACTAAATAAGTATTACAATTATTATTCTGATAGCTTCTCGTGCAGCAATTTCCAATTCAATTTGAAGATTAAGTTTTTCATTTATTTAAGCGTGTCAAAAATATCAAAGGAAAAAATGAAGAAGTCACATGAGGATATCAAACCAGATATAAAATGAGTCCTCATTCCACTGTCTCCAAAACAATACAGCTCTAAATAATAATCATTTCAATTCAAGTTCTTCACTTCCTTTCACTTCTTAAAATGGAATATTTCTCAAAATTTCCCAGAGGGCGAGACAGCGAGAAAGCGAGAGAGATCGAGAGAGTGTGAGAGAGAGAGAGAGAGGAAGAGAGGAAACTTCCTTCCTAAACCTGCTCTCATTTTTGTGGAAGAGAATCTTACGGCGTCTGTTAAGGGGCAACTCATGTAGATTTCTAAGCGAAAATCTACAAACAAAATTTCACTAACAGCCACAATTTCAAACCTGGTAGTGCAAGTTACGAGTTATAGCCGCGTTCTACGTTTTCGATCATATATTAAAATGTTTATAATATTTATCATTTGACTTTATTTCAATTTGTATTATTATTTAACTTTAAATTAATTGGTATCCCTGATACCTGTACGTATCATGGATGCAAGTAAAATTTGAACAAATTTTATTGTTATATCATTTTTTTTCGTGTTTGATCGGGAAAATGATGATAAAGAAAAGTAAATAAATTCATGGATAGTTAAAATTTTTTTTTGAGAATCATATAACGTCAATTGACTTATATTTGAATATGATCTTTATTTATAATAAATAGTACAGTACCTGTTATAAAATCTAACTTATTTTCGAATGCAAGTGTGTATCATGGATACACATTTTCTGATTAATAACAAAAATCTCTCAAAGGTCAAGATATAAATTTAATTTTAAAAATAATTAGCCCGTAGTCATGATACTGGCACAAATTATTTGTTTTTCCTTTTAATATGCATTTCTTAATGAAAGTGTGTTTCTTTGATTTTTATTTTATTTACACCATCTTTATGAGGCGCTGTTGATAGAATTTAAATGACTATTTAACCCATTTTGTGACACACGGACAGACAGACGCGGCTCTTAGTATAGTATAGATTTACGCTTGTTTTTCCAAGTAAAAAGATGTGCTCATCAAATTCACGAATAATTAAAAAGTACTTGGTGAAACCTTATGAAATCTATTTAACGAAATAAACTTTTCAATTTACACATTATTTTTATTTATATTTGCTTTTTTGTTAATTGCAATATACATTTGTTAAACCATGAATAAAAATCAACAAATGAGTGACTAATATTCAAATTTTAGTAATTGGTTCCGACACTCAAATATTTTTATGTTTTAATTATCTGATGATATCTAAATTTATAATTCGAGAACATTATACTATAACTAGTGTATTTGCCCGTTAAAAATAATGGGTCTTCAATACTAATTTATTACTCGTTCTTAGGTTTTTTAGTGAATTCAAATAAAATTCATTTTTCTGAATAAACTGATACTTTTTCATAGATAAAAACATTTAAAAAATAAATAAAATCAGAGAAATTTAAATATCAAGTCAATATATTCCCGTGCGTATCATAGTTACATTCTTCATGTTTAATACCCGTCGTATAAAAGCGGACACCAAATAAATAAATAAACACACGAGGGAAATTATTAGTATAGAATAGATTAATTTGATTGTACTGTGCATAAAGTAACTGAGGTTAGTAAGAGGTTATTGTAAACCGTCACAGTGCTTGCTATGGAAACTCGCTTTTCTATTCTACATTTACTATAATAAAAACTGCGTCTGTCTGTCTGTCTGTGTGTCACACTTTTATTAAGAAATTCATAATAAAGGAGAAACAAATCATTTGTGGCAGTATCACGACTACTGGCTAAAATAATACTGACGCTAATAAATATTTTTATTCGTATTTTGGCGTTTGAGAGACAATTATTTGTTTAAAATCAGAATATGTTTATCTATAATACATTCTTGCATTCGAATATAAAAACTAATATTTCAAACCTATATGGCATGTATGACCTGTCTATTGATAGTACTTCAAATTTTCAAATGAACATCTAATTTCTATTCGTAATTTAAAAAAAATTCATATACAAAAAGTGTTCGGTTCGAAGTTATTTCGTTATCTACATTTCATGAAATTAAAAACGAAGATATTACCTAACTATGAACAAAAAATAAACTCTATCTAGATTTTTAATATTCTTAGATACTTTAATTTATTCTTGTAATTTTTTTTATATATATAAAAAAAATATTTATTTGTTCTTTGGAAAATAATATTTCTATTGTATTTTTTATTGATTATTTGAAATACAACGATGTTTGTTAATGTTTGTGGTTTATTAATACACTATAATGGTAGCTAAACTTGTGAGAAAAATAATGGTGCATCACTCGTTTGATACTTTTAATAATAATAATTTTTTTTACTGCTTAAATAATTTTAAATACATTTTTTTTAATTTTCACATGCAACTTAATTATTAATTGATTATTATACTCATTAATAAATCTCTCCATAATAATAAAATAAGTGTAATAATCAATAATTTAGTCGCTATTTAAAATGTGAAACAAATAAATAATATGAAACAAATAAATAATATGAAACAAATAAATATTATGAAACAAATAAATAATATGAAACAAATAAATAATATGAAACAAATAAATATTATGAAACAAATAAATAATATGAAACAAATAAATAATATGAAACAAATAAATAATATGAAACAAATAAATAATATGAAATAAATAAATATTATGAAACAAATAAATATTATGAAACAAATAAATATTATGAAACAAATAAATATTATGAAACAAATAAATAATATGAAACAAATAAATATTATGAAACAAATAAATATTATGAAACAAATAAATATTATGAAACAAATAAAGTCATTACACATCAAACATTTATTAATTCAGACCCCTTTGCAATGTGTGATTGAATTAATAATAATTTTCAATGTCCAATCAGAAAGGATTATTGTTTAATAAGAGACTGACTAACTAACATTCCTTTGCTTTCTCTCGGCTACTGTTAGCGTTAGGAGTTACGTTCATTCTTCAGGTATTTCATTTGAACTAGAGTACCTTAAACTTTACACCCCCACACAAATGTTCTCCTTGGTGTGACACCTTCCCCCACCCACCAACACCACCTCCCCCAGCGCAGGCATCCCCCCAACCTTCCCTCGGCAATACCATTCTCAACAGAGTAAAAAAATTACCCTACTTTCCCCGCACACCTCCCCACAGTTTAGGTTGCCATGGCTACATCTCCCGTAACCCAGCCTCTCCCGCACTATATAAAGCGGCGGCCTTGATCGACCACGCGCACTTGCCTGGAGGCCCGCGTTCGAATTCGACTTCTGTCTGGTGCTCCGAGTGGTGCCAGTCGCTGGGCTTCGTCACTTGACTTCGGCTGAAAAACTTTGACGTCCAACAGCTGCGGAACGCCGCTGCTTGTCTGCACTCAACACTTTCAACCACCGAAAATATCTCTCAGAAAACTGTTAAGTTTCTTCTCAACGTCTTCGTGTGACTTCAACTATTTTTCAGAAGAAATTGAAGATCGACATTTAGGAAACTAACATTTTAAAAAGCGACCTCTTGCTAAGATAGTATCTAATTGTATTGTTTTAACCCGGTGTTACTAAATTCAGTTGCGACATGAACGAAAATGTTTCCTTTGTACCAAACGATGTAGAATTCATAAATCTTGTGAGTGAGGAAATTTGTTAACTCCGTTTCAAAATCCTAATTTCGAATGACGAAGCAAGCTGTGTGGATTTATTAACGCGAAAGCCACTCATTTCTCTCCAAGAAAAGAAATGGCATGAAAAGAAACGCTGCAAAACCACAAGAAGAAGAAGAAGAAGAAGCGAGAGAAGGATGATCTGATCTCTGTCATTTGCAGGCCTCTGTTTTTCACTGAACCACTTTGCTGCTGCCGCAACAATTGATCTCCAAACCTACAGAGTATCCATCCCCTTGGAATATTCCACGAGTAATGTCGGAGGTAATCAACGGAATAGTAGCGGGACAATGCCAACAGTTACCTAAACTGTACGGGGGGGTAGGTGACACGTTGTTTCATCACCGCGATTGTCATCACCACCAACGGCATCACCACTCCACGATCTCTCGGGCCAGAAAACCAAGGCTGCTCACGGTGGTTTTTTCCTTCTTCTTCCGAGGACGAGAAAAAGTGGAGCCGTATCCCTGCTACAGCTGTCGTAGACATGTGAGTACATTGCCTTAATATTAGATCTGTCTGGCCCTTTCTAAGCTCTTTAAACTTGAATTTAATTCTCTTGGATTTCATATTGAAGTGTATTTATAATTTCTGAGTTACTGACAATGTGATGTAGGGTAAGTTACGATTTATCGGTCCGTTTTACATCTTCGGTCATATAAGAAAAAACGATATAATAATTGAAATTCAATAATAATTATGATATAGTTTTTTATTATATGACCGAAGATGTGAAACTGACATATAGTTCGTAACTTATCCTTCTACTATATTTATCTGGTATATTGTGATTTAAATAATATGAGTTTTATTTATATGTATTGGATTTGCTAAAATATTCTTTCTCTCAATTTCAAGATCATTTTTTATACATTAATTTATCATCAATATTTATAAATGAATTAACAAATCGATGGAATATTTCTCGTGCTGTACTATTTGATAGTCTGAATTATCGAAATTATTATTTAAAAAAAATTGATTAAATCCAGGGTAATTACATCTAATATTTCACTTACTTTTAATTCAGAAAAAATCGATAAATTAAAAAAAATTTACAGAACAATGGTATCATAATTTCATATGTTTTTTTCAGTTGTATTAACAATCATACGTGACTAGCCATTATACAAATAACTGTCTATGAAATGAGTAACTATCCATGATACATGATTATCAATGACACATGATTATCAATGATACATGATTATCAATGATACATGATTATCAATGATACATGATTATCAATGATACATTATTATCCATGATACATGATTATCAATGATACATTATTATCAATGATACATGATTATCCATGATACTATGATACACGACTCTCTCCATTTGCTAGCATTTTTCTCTCAATTTAAAAAAAAATAGAACTAATAATCTACACCATTGAACCAATATGTATCATTTCCAACGTATCTTCAACAGAGATACACGTTACACGTACGTGCCCTTTGTATTAGTTCACTCTCTACTAGCAAGCACCTCTCTGAACTAAAATATGAAGCAGCTCTCGATCGTGTTTACATTTCTCTAATCCTGATAATTCTGCCACTCAACCATACTATAGGCACATAATAATACATTCAATATTTGCCCAACTAATGCTCGTGTATGTTTTACCATTCTGAACATGCGAGTGCGAACTTTTAAACTCTGGACATTGTACAACAACCCCCCCCCCCCCACCTATCCCCCAACCACCCGTCACATCTCCCCCCTCTATAATAATTATCAAAAGCTGTGCTGAAATACTTCAAATTATTTTTAGACTTCAAAGCTAGAGCTTCCTTTTCGTTAGTTGGGGCTCTGTTCGCTCAGACTTATTGGAAGTAATCTCTTGAAGTGATTTACTGGACTTATACTCTTATATGCTGATAATAATTAAATAATGCCAATCAAAGAAAAAAAGATTTCAATATCGGCATATCTCAAAAATGTTCTAATTGTTCATTAATTTCAATAACGGCATAGACTATCTCAAAAATGTTGACATCGTTCATTAATTTCAGTAACGGCATATCTCAAATTGTTCATATCGCTCATTAATTACAGTAACGGCATATCTCAAAATGTTCATATTGCTCATTAATTTCAATAACGTCATATCACAAAAATGTTCATATCGCTCATTAATTTCAATAACGGCATATCTCAAAATGTTCATATCGCTCATTAATTTCAATAACGGCATATCTTTAAAATGTTCATATCGCTCATTAATTTCAATAACGGCATATCTTTAAAATGTTCATATCGCTCATTAATTTCAATAACGGCGTATCTCAAAAATGTTCATATCGCTCATTAATTTCAATAACGGCATATCTCAAAAATGTTCATATCGCTCATTAATTTCAATAACGGCGTATCTTAAAAATGTTCATATCGCTCATTAATTTCAATAACAGCGTATCTCAAAAATGTTCATATCGCTCATTAATTTCAATAACGGCATATCTCAAAAATGTTCACATCGCTCATTAATTTCAATAACGGCATATCTCAAAATGTTCATAATTTTACTGGACGGGCTTCTAGTTTTTGTCATCGGTTTAATTAATCATAATTAATAATAATCGAATGATCCTTTTTAGGTAAAAATATAAAATAAACAATAACACAATGATATAGATTTGTAATTTCTGAACAAAATGGTTTACCAAATTGTCCGTTTTTTGAGATATAATTTCATTGATATAAATTAACGATACTTATTACAGATTATTTCAGCCAATTTAAAAAAGCCAATCATGATCAAGAGCTCTTTATTCACTATAAATATCTATTTAAATACAAGTCTAGGTCTTTTTTCTTTCAAATCACTTGCGGAAGAAGACAAGTACGTTCTACGGGTACGTACCGTTGTGTATTTTTTTTTTGCTTGGTCAGCACTTATACAATGAGACTCAAATTAGTGAAGTGTTTGACCAAGACACTGTAGAGGAGCTTGAAGAGTACCCTGCTAGGTAATATATCTACAAAATCAGGTGAGAAATTAATTTTGTTTTCGCTTTAACATTTTGATCGGAACCACCATGAGAGAAAATGTCGATGCATTTAAAAAATAAGATTTTCCCATATTAAAAAAAAAGTAAAATGAAAATGTAATTTTTCAGATTGTGATATTTAGTATATATATTGAAAAAAAAAATCATAGAATGTACAATTTTCAATGGAAATTATTAATAAACAGAATTTGACGAATCCGGAAGTAAAATATATGAATATCTATTCATATTACAATAAAATGAAACATCGTTCATTTAGTAACAAACTTACATAACTACAAATAAAATTCTTACTTATGAAATCTTATCACTGAAATAAAGTTTATAAACTCAAGTTCATATCATTTTGACATTATTTTCTACTCTACCAGTTCGTAATATATTTACTGCTGTTCTCTAAGAAGTAGAACAAGTTAAGCTTATATCACTTGCCCTACATACAATCGAAGAAAATGTATGTGCAATGATTTATCGACAGTTTACTAGTATCACATCTCCTAATTTGAACTTAATGATTGTAGATATTTTAAAATTGGTACTTCAGACATGACGACATATTTGCAGCAATAGAAAATTAAAATTGAAAATAGTGATTTGAGGAATTAACATGATACGGAAACTTCTTTCTCTGATAGTACATACTCATATAATAGTACATAGACATATAATAGTACACAGACATACACATTTAATATTACATAGATATACATATTTGATAGTACATAAACAAACGCATTTAATAGTACATACACACATAATAGTACATAAATATACACATTTAATAGTACATAGACATATAATAGTACATAGACATATAATAATACAAAGACATACACATATAATAGTAAATAGACATACACATTTAATAGTGCATACACAGTCGAAACTGTGTTCCATATAATGATTTTCATTAGACTGATCTCAGGCCGTACATGAGTGTTAAATGTAGCTAAAGGAATCAGCAGGCTTAGGAATAGTTATGGCATGTACCTATAATTGCTCTCATGTATTTTCAAATGGAAATGAGTTGACTAATAAAACAAACAATATATTATCAATATTACGACAGCTGGAGTTTTCTTTCTTCATTATTTATGTAACTGAATGAATGTAAAATTAATGATTATATAAATACTAAAAATCATATTTATCTGAAATTTGATGTAAATTGATTGATATAAGTTGGTGCCCGCTTAAAAATCGGTTGGTGATTCTACACATAGCCAGATTTAAATAAAAGTGCAAAAAAAGTTACCCTTGTGCCAAACTGTGTTTTATCTATAATCTGCAGTTTGAGAATACTATTCGTTACTGTGAAAGCAGGCCAGTCATTCAACGCACGCTAAAGTTTAAAACAACTAAAAGTGGAAGGCTCCACATATGAATATTAATGAAGACTCAAATCATAAAGTAACTCGTCACATTCCGAGCCATACAGTGTGTGTGTTGCGCTCAAGCTTTTCCCCTTGTATTTAAAATTGTTTGGGTCGGAATTTCATTAAAAGCTCGTCTACAACCCTCTCCGCCCTTCCCCCCTCTTTTGCTTCGTCTTCTGTATAAGAAAAAAAACTTGCCTGGGTCAGTCTTAGACGTTTCGAATTTTACACCGAGGTCATAGTTATGAGATTTGTATTGTCTCCTTCCACTTAGCTATCAATTTTATTAATTTCATAAAATGAAACATTTAAACTGAATGCCTGTCTAAAATGACTAAAGAATGATAATATTTTATCGTGATTAGCTTATCAAATCGAATACTAATGAACTGAATAAATACAGCTCCTTTTATTCAGTTATATAGTAAGGGAAGTTATTCTCCTTTTTCTAAATCAAAGCTAACAGATCCTGATACGTATGTACCACACACACAGACAGCATAACTGATCTGTGCCATTTGTCTACAAGATTCCAAAGTATCGATGGATATGAGGACAAATAAGCTGCCCCCCCCCCTCTCTACCCCCACGGCTCCCCAAGTTCCACCCCCCACCAGTAGGTGATTGTGAGAGTTCGGGTGTTTCAGGAGACCCTGGGGAAAAGCGTCCTCTTCTATTCACTGCAAAAAGCAATCGCCTTAATAGAACGCATCCCGCTGCTATTAAATGCTATTAAGTTTCATTCAATAGTAGAGATTTGCTAAACTGCGGTGGTATGTGATTCAGAATTACTCTTACTTATTAGTTATTAAAAGAAAGAGATCAAAGGTCCTTGGTTATTAATTGGAAATATCTATTACACGGAAAGATTCATTTGATAAATACCTAACATTTTCATTCACTTTCTCTACTTAACTTTAATCGAATGATGTTATAGAAGATGTTAATTGATGCTATTAATATTTAAATACCTTCAGTAAATATTTTCTTATCAGATTTTCAAGAAAAGGAACGGGAATAATATTTTAATCTTGAATAAGTTCAACAAAATTTGAATTTCTAAATTGGTCTAAAATAAACTCTTCAGCTTGATATCAACTCTTGAAAAACGTTTTAAAAACAAGACCTAAATTGCTTTCGATTTATCGAGCATGATTGAAATTTTAATTAGAAATGCTATAAATAAGTACATCCAGAGAAAGAGTTGAATTCATGTCATTCTTATGGAATTTAACGCAATTTACACTGTAATGTTTAAAATGATCATTCAAATGAATAGAAATCAATAAGATGATTATCAAAATGAATAGAAATCAATAAAATGATTATTCAGAACTCATTTAAATCCAGTGTCACGTTTCTTTTTCTTTTCCACTATTCATATCGATATCAAAAATGCATTCACCGATACTGTTGCGTTTCGTTCTCTTTCTTGGGAATCCAATATGGCAGCGATTATGGGGCAGGCACAATCTAATCATACATTTACACAAAGTGATTCTAGAGAGAAGCGTAGCAATTATCCTCTCCTTGGAATGCGTTAAACAATCTTGCAATCAATACACCGGTAACTGTTAGCCATCTCTGGAATTCAACACACATGGCTTTGATTTGTGACGCTGCTTGAAGATTGGATGACTTGCGTGAATGTGTGTTTGTATTCATATTGATTTTAGAATGTTCAATAGATTTTTAGTCGTATGCATTGTCACCGATTGGTGGTAGGTGAATTTGCTAATGGAGCAACTTTCTTTTCCTACTTTAACGTTTCTTTATGTCACTCCCTAATACACATCTTCTTCTATAATACAAACTTGATGTAACAATTGTAACGTTGATGCATCAATTTCACCGAAAATACAATAATTGTACCGTTGATGCAGCTCTCATAACTCCATCACAGGGTTTTTCTATCCGTGCCATCATCTATCCTACTGTTACTCTATCGTCAAATTCAAACTAAAGGCACCCCGGTCGAAAACTGTCGAAGTTTGAGCAGATGTGATCGGTTAAGTCATTAAGCCTATACATGTTTTGCTTAGTGATTACAGAGGCTAATACGGTACTTAGGGCACTTAGCTCTCTAGTTATAGACTCCATAATGGCTGCTCGGCTTCTTAACTGATAAGTTTAATGTTTCGTAAGTCCTTGCGGTAACGAATGTGATACAATGAATACCAACACAACCATCTGTGAACTTCAGTAATTTCCAAAGTTTCTTGTTCGTGGCGATGCTGTAGCTGAATGTTTAAAATTTGTATTCTAAAATGGCTACAATATCTACCATGTATAGAAGAAATACATTATTCCACATAAAACTAAATTCATATTATTTGTATTTCTCCCCTTTCATACAAACACGTTATTTCAGATAGGAGCTCTAATTGCATCATTTTACGCCATTCAATTAGCAAAACTATGCATCCGTCTTTCTCGTAATAAAAGGAGAAATCAGAGAAAAAGTTCGTGATGCATGTAACTGAGATCCATATAGCATCGTTCCACTGCAGCACAGAAAACAATTTAGAAAAGACTGAAGCACTTTAGACTACTTTTTATTCTTAAAGGCTAAAGGAGAACAGCGAGGGGTAAATTCATTTATCAGACTCTAGTAGGTACGCAAGGCACCTCCTCTGAAACTATCTAACCATCGATGTTTTTCGAAACTTACCACTGACAAGAAAACAGTTAATAGACGGTATCGACCTGGGATGGGAATCCATTTAGAGGCTTCAGAACCTCTTAAGTTGAAATGTTCCCTTTCGGTAATTCCTTTGGAATATTTCGTATGTTTACAGAATGTAGAGACAGCTTTATTGAAATCGGTATCTTTTTGGCAACAAAATATAACATAGTGGGATATTGATGACTCTGCTGGCTTCTTAAAGTTTAATAATAACGATATTTCGATCCATTTTCTTGGATCGTTTTAATTATTGCCTAGAGAAACCTAATAAAACGTGCTTTTATATGCCCCTAACAATTAACCTACCTATAAAAGTATAATATTACATGCTTGGTCACCCACCATTCAACATATTTTTGAGCCAACATGTTAAATATCCAAATTGTTGCTAATTGGAGATGTTGATCGTTATCATCTGTTTTCTCATGCCATGGCTTCTTATCTTTCCAAATGTTGGCCGCAGAATCTCTTCATTATGTTATTTTTGTATCCAATACGGAAGATCGGAAAAACGGAGCCAAATATCGTGTTGTGGGCCAAATAACAAGAGGCGCCGTGACACATCTGTTGTATGGACACTTTTTTCGATGATTAACGAGAGTTTTATTAGACGTCTTCCATTTACTGATCCGAACACAGACACTAATTTAATGAAGGATAATATATTCTCTCCACAGAACTAATTATTTCTCAATTTCATCTGCTTTAATAGCTATGAGTCTATCTTTTCGAGATCTTAATCGGAAAATCTACTCCGTGTATCTCCTTCAATTCAGACTAATGGAAGCCATAAAAAATCAGTCGCTCAAAAGTAAATTTATTCAGATTTATTTTCAATATAAATTTAAACAAGTGTTTAACTTGAGACTAAAAATTGAATATCTTTGAAGATAAATTTGATTATTTTTGTATAATATTACATATTATAAACCAAGTTCTTTAAGCCATAAAATTAAACAATCCTTATGTATTTAAAATCAAATCCAAAACAGAATCTTATATCAAGATACCTAGTCACCCATATCAGCTATCAATGAACCTAGTTAGTTACTTGTATCACCTATGAGAGAACCCAGTCAGCTGTATCACTTATCAAGGAACTAGTTTATCCATACCACCTATCAAGGACCCATACCACCTATCAAGGACCCATACCACCTATCAAGGACCCATACCACCTATCAAGGACCCCTTGTCGCTGTCCCACAAGCTACTCTTGCCAGCCAATCTTTGAGGTGTGTCTGCAGAGTTACAGAGACAAGAGTCTGCTCTCAAGTCATTAGAGCCGAGGACACTTACATCCTCAAACACTCAGGCGGTGATCGGTCTCTCTGTCTTACTCGCACACATGCTTCCTCTCCAAACTCTTACATGATAACATTCACCACCCACCATTTATGTAAAGTGGAAAACCATAACAGGATGATATATTAACCGATGAAAATTGTATAGATGAAGATGATTTGGTTAATTTTGAAACAGTTTAGTAGTATTATATCCATTGTTTATAAATTTATGGAGGAGAGCTTTTCTTCAAAAAGAATCTGTTGTGCAGTTACTATTTTTATGATTTCATAAATATTCCCGTTATATAAGAGATTACACATCTATAGCATGAAATATTGATATTCATAAAAGGCATTCTTCAAATAAAAATGCATCTTATTCGTTTGAATAAAACGTCAGTTTGGCTTTAAGCTTTAATCCCCATTCTGAATGTTGTTAGAGCCTTCAGTTTCAACACGCTAATAACACTGCAATAAATATCAACAGATGCTACCTTCCTTTGAATAACTGACTGAATTTCCTTGTGCACTTTTAAGCTTCGAGCGCTCAATAAAGTTAATAGAACTCTACGTATCCCATCGAGTTTATTGTTTCAGTGCTTCCTATTGTGTGTTTACCTTGTTTAATGTTGATAAGGAGCTGAATCTATTCTTCATCTTCTATTCTTAGAAGTTTGGCTTGACTTCCATATCTACGGATAATAGGTGAACCAACCTCCGTAATAGTACATCAGGGTCGTAAAAAAAGTTCCGAAAGAGAGAAAGTCTTGCTTATGACTCTCATTACGTTCAGTCCCGTGTATCGAATGCTATTTTGGCTAACTTATACGCGATTTAGTCTCAGATTTGGATGCAGAGTATCACTTTATGCTGCGCTGCCCATTAGACCTCAACTTTGTTCAGAATGCTCCAACGCCCGACTACTAGCTGTATGCCTCCGCAGCGCTTGCACTTCCCCCTCCTTCACTTTCTCCTCCTTCTCCTCCTCCTTTATACCAACATTTGAGTAGGGTAGGATTTATATTTTGTTCTCCCGTAGCCATTAGCAAAAGGCGATCATAAAGCTCCTTGCGAGAGTTATAGTTCTAAACTCAGCTATTAAATAACATCTCTAAAAGTTAATTGTTCTCTATTTCTGCATAAGCTGTAAGACCCCTTGCAAGGCAACTTGGGAGTTTCAATCAATTGGAAGACTTGAAGTCTTTGAACGTGTTTATGAAAAGCTCTTTTCGAAGCAAATCATTGTGGATCAAATTTTCTGTTGCTTTCATATCCACATTGTGTTGGAAGTTTATATGTCTGATCTAAATATCTAAATATGTCTGAAGTTTCTATTGGAATCTTAGAACGGTTTATGGATATCTTTCTGAAGTTTACAATTTTCGTGGTACGGAAATTTTAAACATATACATAATACACCGAATAGACTTCAAGATGGTAGTGAACCTCTGTTATGTAAAGATAACCAACTGTAGAGTAATAAAAGTAGACAGTGACTATTCTAGCAGTATAACACCACTGATAAATCTTACATGTCCAAGCAAACGGCAACAGCAGTTTATTTTTACGATCACTCGGCTCTATAATCTAATTGAATGGATCCTCATGCCATTACTTCTAAAATGGGACACTTTTTAATAGTTCTGATGATTGATGGCAATCTATTTATTTAAATACGCCAAGTTATTTGTTTTGGCCGACGGCGATATATGAAACACAGACAGACATTGCAGGACTGGCTCCACCGACCAGCCAATGCAACTATATTGCGCATAATTGATCACGAGAGGCGATATTGCCGAACAGAATTTATGCAAAACTCGGTCAATATATTAGATAGTTCTGACTGCATCACTGGCGATTGATACGTGAAATTGAAATAGGGAGATGAAGTTAATGTGGCCCTCCCCCGCCGCCGTGTGTTGTGGACAACAAATAACGAAATGCTCAATAGATTTGTGGTGCGAGGTAATTTGTTGATTCAATTATTGAATTGATGCTTTCGTTATTATAATATAAAAGGCTGTCACCGCTGCTATTGGTTTCCGCTTATTAAAATGCATTCATTTGATATGGTGCTCTGTCGTTCATGAGAATTCAATTTTGAAAATGGTTACTTATAAATTTATTCTGATGAATTTAAATATGATAGAAAATCTACATTGAAGTATAATTATAACTAGGTATTCCTATTCTCAAAAGAATCATCAAAACAAATTGGTTTAACGATAAGTCAATGAAGTAGTTAATTTAATACAAATTTTTTAATGAAATTTTATTGCATTAGTTTAACTTATAAAATTTTATTTATTTAACTTGACTTAACTCATCCTTATCCTATTTAATCAAAGAATTATAGATGCCGTATTGTTTATTTTCAATGTTTTTATCTATAACTCATTATCTTTATCTTGATTCTAAATATAACATATTTAACAGTTACTTTATCAAAGTGCATGATTGAAGATTTTGCTGCAGAAATAGAAACAAGCAGAGTAGAAAGATCTGATTCCTAGCCTTTTTTCCCCCATAACTCGTGTGTCTGAGTCTCAGCTTCGTGTTGCCCCTCATTTTGTCGCCAGCCTGCCAGTTCAAACCTCCACTTTTGTTCTTTACAATTATTAACTTAAGAAACAACTTCAATAAATAACTGCTAATGTCCAGCAGAGAAAATATTTCGCTTGTACGTATAGATTCACTGATGGGAACTTAAATTATTCTTGAAGTAGTGACGGTTTTATTAAAGATTTAAATAAAAAGTCAGTCTAGTCAACATCAATTTGAATTTTGTAGGTATTCATATTCCACGCAATTTGCCGATTTTGTACAATATCGAGAATGCGCTGCTCGTTTTCAGGATCTTAATTGACCGAGATTGTCGCGAATTTTCAATGATCCTAAGAATGCGCAGCGCATTCTCGAGTGGAGTTCATCTCTTCAATAAAAAATGGCGCGGAACAAATATTTGGTAGAATTAATTTTTTACCAAAACTTTGCTAACTTTAACACCAAAAAAATTCCTTCCTATTTACCTATTCCTAGGTATGATGAAAGAGCCAAGCAATCTTTTGTATATAGGTACACACGGTACTAAATATGTCAAGTTAGAGTGTGTCACAGTTGCATGGAACGAGTCCATGTCTGACACATTCTCCTGATATACCCAGTCAATTGACATACACTATCGAGTCCATTTGATTCTCATGTACGTCACACTATCACCAGTCTTGTTACTTTATTATTCTCTAACCAAGTCTCATGATGTATACGAAAAAGAAAATCTTGATATATATATGTATGTATGTATGTACTCAAGAGTTATCATCTTATATACAAGTTTTTTGAGTTATCGTGCGGCTCAAAGTTTTCGAACATATACGAAAAGCAATAAAATATGATATTCTAACTCGTTATAATAATTGGTATCCAAGTATGATGTAGGTACCTAATAAAATAACGAGTTAAAATCTCCAAAAAAGAGTTCTTTCATGTACGAAAATATGAATCCGTACGATAAATCGAAACTTATCCTGCCGAAATTGTATTCTATGTGTGAAATCCATTGTTGCCGTTCTATTCGAAATGCTAATATTCAGATAATGATGAGGGCTTTGATATGGAGAAGAGGATCTATTAAAATCATCGTATAGCACCCCATAAAATTTGATTTTATTGTCCCTCCTGCGCGCCCAGTTATATTGAAGCAGTCCATCATGTCAATCCGAGCCGATTCAGCAGACTGTTTGGCCAATCCCAAGCTCTTGCTGTTAATTAGATTGCATATTTGCCGAAATTTCAATCGGTATTTTCTTGCAACTCCTGCAATAGTTCTGCAAGTAGGATATCTAGCCATTGTTGCCATTTAGAAGAATATTCCTATTTTAAATGTCTCAGTACTTTCGAGATTTCTATTTATGAATTTCTATTGAATATATCCGTTATGACGGGATTCATGGAAGAATATATGGCGTCCATTTCTTCAATAACTCCCTACCATAACTCTTTATCTGCTCAGATTCTATTTCAAAATACCGTTATTGAATAGTAGTAACCCATAAAGCCGCCACTTTAATTTCAATAACTCCATTCCGTACATCAATTATTCCATCAATATTTGGAGTCAGAGCATTCCTCCCCCCAACTAAAAGAACGAGACTCCAGTTTTTGAGTGGGAGAAGCCAATCGCTTCAGTATAGATGGAGCCATTGAGTCTCTAACGGCCAAATAACTGTTCACTGACCCCCTCTATATTTCATTTCTATTATCACACAAAAACTATCTGCTTCCATTCTTCTTCTTCCACTCAAAGAAGAAAATACGATTTAAACTTTGATGTATTATACCGAAGATATACCGCTAATAATTTAAGTTTAGAAACACTCTTAGCAGATTATAAAGTTTTCCGATGATTGAGAATATTAGTTGCTGTATCAGTTAGTTTCCACCATTTTTGTTATGTAGTTTCATCTCCACGAATAACAAGACTCTCTTTCACTTTCCATAACATAATTCCAAAGCCCCCTCCCTCCAGATGATTAAACGAACAAGACTAATCCATAATACATCTATCAATTTATTCCAAAAAGTCATTGATAAAAAAAACGTGTCGGTGCAATTTGTACCCTGTGTTCGATCTCACGGGAAATCAGAAGCTTTGTCTACGATCACACCGAGGAAGATGACCACCACGTATTGTCACTCGATTGCATCCGGGCAAACAAAACTACTTTTCTTTTTCCAGAAGAAACTTGCTACACTACACAGATTGCTTGAAAATTTGAATCGAATGATGGGATTAGTTATTTAGAATAAGCCTTTTTAGCAATGGTGACTGTTGTGAACAATTTACATGAATTGAATTCTTTTGTATACTTGAGCAGTTTTGCAGCAATTGGAGGAGAATTGGGCAATCATGACGCGATATGAGTACCATCATTCTGCAATAAATGACGAATTGTGAAAACATTCTGTGGTTTTAATGACGCAATATTAGCAAAATTCTGCAGTAAATGGCGCAGTAAGAGCAAAATTTTGCAATAAATGACGTAATGTGAGCGAAAATCTACATTGAATGGCGCAATGTGAGTTAAATTTTGCAATAAACGGTGGAATCTGACCAAAATTTGTTGTAAATGAGCAAATTCAACTGTTCGAATAACATAGACTAGGTACAAACCAAAGAATTGCTTTACCTACATGTAAACTAGCCACAATATACATACAGCATTTCAATGCGCATGTGAATACACGGAAGCAAACATTTAGAGAAGGGAGAGGAAGATCTGCTGGCGCAGCTGATATCCTGACACGTATTGTGTGTATCAATTTAGTCGGCGCGATGCTCCAGCTTTTACTGATTGACGGACAGTTTTTAATTAACCCTCGGAATGGCACGACGAACTGGAAAACAAACCGACTGGTCGCCCGCCGCTGTGATTTCTCTCTTGCCCCAAACTCTAAATTTGCCTTTAATGAGCTTGTTGACGATAGACTGTTGGTGACGATAGATTGTTGGTGACGATAGACTGTTGGTGACGATAGACTGTTGGTGGATATAGACTGTTGGTAACGATAGATTGTTAGTAACGATAGATTGTTGGTGACGATAGACTGTTGGTGACGATAGACTGTTGGTGACGATAGATTGTTGGTAACGATAGAATGTTGATGACGATAGATTGTTGGTGACGATAGATTGTTAGTAACGATAGACTGTTGGTGACGATAGACTGTTGGTGACGATAGACTGTTGGTGACGATAGATTGTTGGTGACGATAGATTGTTGGTGACGATAGACTGTTGGTGACGATAGATTGTTGGTGACGATAGACTGTTGGTGACGATAGACTGTTGGTGACGATAGACTGTTGGTGACGATAGACTGTTGGTGACGATAGACTGTTGGTGACGATAGACTGTTGGTGACGATAGATTGTTGGTGACGATAAATTGTTGGTGACGTTAGATTGCTAGTAACGATAGATTGTTGGTGACGATAAATTGTTGTTAACGATAGATTGTTCTTATCGGTAAATATATTTGTGTGTTACTTGGTGCTATATTTTTTTTAAATATTTAAATATTTTCAATCAAAGAAAAGTTTAGTATTGAACAGAATTCGATTTCAGTTTCTCTAGTTACTGTTCCAGTGACTTTTTCCCTGCACAAATTGTGATTATTTGTTTTATATAATGTTTTACCCTTTCGAAATTTAAGTTTTGTTTAATAACAGAACTACGTATAAAAACTTTATCTTGTAATGATTACAATCGAGTGAACTCTTTAATCCAGAATAATACAATTTATTTGCGAAATAGCATTATGAAATACGTTGCTTGTCCATAAACTTTGATTTTAATTATCTAAAATCTATTCATAATGATATAGTATCTTTAAAATTCAGTAGAAACTGAAAAATGTATTTTCATAATATATACAATGAAGATTAGAAATCGGTTCGTTATACCGTTTTCGAATATTAAATTCAAATGAAAACAATAGAGCGATCGAGGAATAAATTCCTAATTTGAACATTCTTTACAATCTGAAAAATCCTAAAAAAAACACACCTAAATTTGAGCTATTTCTATTCCAATATTTCATAGTTAAAAAATACATGAATAATATAATCTATTGCATCTCTTGTTATTGTATTATCATTGTAGTGGCGGACAATAGTTAATCCAAAGGCTGCAATACAATAATTCTTCAAACCTACTATTTCCGACACAACAAAGGGAGGAATATCAGCTGGTAATTTGCCATATAAATAATCCGGAGCAGGAATCTCTCTTTTCTTCGCTTAACATGATTCAAACACGCAAACACTTATTTAAGCTTTAGATAGGAAAATGTTCATTCTTAGATACTTGTTCATTGTTCGATATTGTATAAATACAGTTATAGAAATTGTACAATGTAGCCATGATGGTTGAAATGTAGCCATGATGGTACAAATGTAGCCATGATGGTACAAATGTAGCCATGATGGTGCATATGTAGCCATGATGGTACAAATGTAGCCATGATGGTACAAATGTAGCCATGATGGTACAAATGTATATTAATTCGTATTTACTAGTATAAATTGTACATCTGTTCCCGCTAGTTTATATGGTACAAATGAATCCACTAGTATATATATATATGGTACCTATTTTTTCCATTAGTATATATGTATATATATGGTACATGTGTTCCCACTAATATATATAATACATATGTTCCCGCTGGTATACACAGTACATATGTATACACTATTATATACAGTGGCAGGACAATTTATCATAAGGAGAAGTAATGACTACATTCTGATATGAGGGGGAGGAGTATAACCATTGCCATTCTCTACATCATTCCCTGCAATTATCACCCTCTCCTTCTCTCACTCTTTATTTATTCTGCTTCTCTCTTGTTTGCCTTCGAGAAGAACATTGAAATGGGTAGATTAAGAGATTCTACATAAGTGATTGATGTCATCAGTAGGAGTCTCAAGCACTCAGAAATATAAGCTTGGGATACAGTCTGCTGCTCCATTTTCCGTGTAATTCCATTCCGACTCATAAGAACTACTAATATATGCTTAAGACTGCTTAAAATGTCACAGGAGGCATCTTTCGCCTCCCTAGAGTGATATTAGAGTCATCTTGGAGCCTCTCTGAGATAAAATTGCAAGCTCTGACGGCTGCCGAATACTTACGGCAAGAGCTTGGACAAATTCACCAAATCTACCTTACGCATATATGGAACTACATGCGTTATGTGAGTATGGTTACTATTAATGTTATGAATGTCCGACGAAAGAGTTTAAGGGTTTCACATGTTAAAAGTACGAATGGAATATCATAGAATATTTTATATTCGTAAGACGTATACAGATGATCTTTATTACCATTGATGATATTTTCCGATCGATCGGCGACTCTAATGAATTTCAACTGAAGAGTAGAAGGAGCACAACTCTACAGATTTGAGAAGTCTGTTTCTACAACAGAAATGAGAGAGAGAGAGAGAGAAGCGGGGGAGGGGGGCGAAAACCCCCAACAGCCACAGATAGTGTCCGTTCATTCATCTGAAGCCAAGGCTCTAATATCCGGTGGTGTCAGTCATCTGAGCTCCAGGAGAAGCAACACAAACCAACCTTTTCTTTGCCCTGATAAGAGCCTGATGAATTTAACCTGATGCTTCTTCTCCTCCAGTTCTCTCCACTGAGTAATTGACGTAAAAATGAGGTGTTGTAAATCATCTGGGTTTGGGAAAGTTCGAAATTATCCACTTGTCCGAATTCATATATAAAAACACTATAAAAAATTTATCATTTAACATTTATTCTTATTGGATTCCATGATATCTGCTCTATCATGAATACCAATTAAAATAAAGGTTTTAAATAATTTATATTTTTCTTACCATATCGAAATTATAGAACTGTACGGTAACTGGAAATTCATCCTCTCTAACAGGGACACTAGGTACTAAACTTATTTACACCGTTTAACATTTCTAATGTTTAGAAAACCGTTTTTTCTATTCAAAATTTGCATTTTTGATAAAGATATATGATAAAAAATATATTTTGGTTGAATTGAATAAAAGAATATATTTAAACTTTAAATAATTTGAAATACTGACATTATTATACATCAATCCGAAAGCTTTTTAATATACTACAAAATAACCACATTCGGTTATCTCCAACAAAATATATTCATCCTTAAGTGTGGCTATGCATAATATCGAAATATAATTATGCCATAACTCAAAATTTACAGCAAATTCTGACATATTGTTGTTGGTCCAGTGAATACTATCGATATGCTAATGTTATTCCTACGGGGGAAATCTTTTAAGCCCAATTTATTGCCGAGACGTATTGAGTCCTGCCTCCTCTTTAGATTTTCTTTTGATTCATGGTGTCCCCATTGCTTAGTAAACTCTCAAACTGTTACAATTATTAAGTACTACCTATATTGAAAAAGAGCTAATATGAATGTCTGTCCTTTTGACTCGGTGGCGAGGGTTTTTATCTTCTATTTTAGTGGAGAGTTGACACAAATGTCAATATCTATTGACTGGCTCCCCAGGAGAAAGTTTATGGGAGAAAATGGTCCGTGTGGTGCTCCAAAAGAAATTTAGATGTTAATAAATGGACTAATGGTATTAATACACCATCCTATGAATACCATGGTAATACTATGAATACCATGGTAATACTGTGAATACCATTGTAATACTGTGAATACCATGGTAATACTATGAATACCATGGTAATACTGTGAATACCATGGTAATACTGTGAATACCATGGTAATACTGTGAATACCATGGTAATAAGGTGAATACCATTGTAATACTGTGAATACCATGGTAATACTGTGAATACCATGGTAATACTGTGAATACCATGGTAATACTGTGAATACCATGGTAATACTGTGAATACCATGGTAATACTGTGAATACCATGGTAATACTGTGAATACCATGGTAATACTGTGAATACCATGGTAATACTGTGAATACCATGGTAATACTGTGAATACCATGGTAATACTATGAATACCATGGTAATACTGTGAATACCATGGTAATACTGTGAATACCATGGTAATACTACGAATACCATGGTAATACTTTCATTGATAATAATTCTTTTTAGAAAATATTAACTCTAATTTCAACCACCAATAGTTGTAAATAAAGTGCACAGTGAAGAGGTAAAACAACCACCAATAGTTGTAAATAAAGTGCACAGTGAAGAGTTAAAACAACCACCAATAGTTGTAAATAAAGTGCACAGTGAAGAGTTAAAACAACCACCAATAGTTGTAAATAAAGTGCACAGTTAAGAGTTAAAACAACCACCAATAGTTGTAAATAAAGTGCACAGTTAAGAGTCAAAACAACCACCAATAGTTGTAAATAAAGTGAACAGTGAAGAGTTTAAAACAACCACCAATAGTTGTAAATAAAGTACACAGTGAAGAGTTAAAACATCCACCAATAGTTGTAAATAAAGTGCACAGTTAAGAGTTAAAACAACAACCAATAGTTGTAAATAAAGTGCACAGTGAAGAGTTAAAAACAACCACCAGTAGTTGTAAATAAAGTGCACAGTGAAGAGTCAAAACAACCACCAATAGTTGTAAGTAAAGTGCACAGTGAAGAGTTAAAACAACCACCAATAGTTGTAAATAAAGTGCACAGTGAAGAGTTAAAACAACCACCAATAGTTGTAAATAAAGTACACAGTGAAGAGTCAAACATATTCTTCATTGTAACCAAGTCACTCTAGTTTTTGATACACATAAAATACCCACAAATCAAATCTAATATAACGTCCAGCAGAATCTCTTTAAATATTTCATTTCTAGTCGTAGCTGCTGTCTTGTTTTAATTATCTTATATCATTTTTATCGGAGAGGGAAGGGGAAAGGCCAGGTATGTATATCGATACCCCTATACTCCTCCTTAATTCTAATCATTTTATTAACTACTGTTTCTTTCAAATCAAACAGAAATGTCAATTAAATGATATATATCGTTTTCAGTTTTTCGATTTCGTTTAGCGCCGGTTTTGACCCTATATTTCGGTTTTCAATATATATAGGTAATCGACAGTATTTAAAAAAAATGATCTTATTGTAATCGGTACGAATAATTATCAATTTATGTTAATGTAAATGTATATTATATTCCAATGAATTCAGATCAATATTCTAAATATCGTTTGATTGGAATTGTATTGCTCCTGTGGTTAATAATTAAACAATTGTAATTATTTTTCTTCAAAGATATTTCGCTCAACGTTCAGAAAGAAGATCTGCTAAAAGATTTTTTTTCATGAAACCTGAAGGTTTTTTCGTTGAGCTCGTCAAGCGTTGCCAGATTACGGCTTATTTCCAGTTTTTTCTTCGCCATTCTGTTTATTCTTGGCTCTTTTCAAGTTATGATTTAGTGCTATTTCCTCGAGAAGAATTCTTTAAGATTTTATAACGCCTCTCGACTGCTCAGGAAATTAGACATTGTATTGTTAGTTTTCCTAATTCAATGAAGATTTATCATTAATTTAATTGACAAAATTGCAAATTGGAGGGAGAATATATGTCATTAAATACGTAGAAACTTTTAATAATTAAATTTGTAAACTAAAAAAAATGGGATGAAAAAATCCGAAAGCTGCCAAAAAATGATGAATGTGAAATAATTTAACTTTAGCTGTAAACATACAAACCGCAGACATTTCTTTTATATTTTCAAAAGGGATTTCAGAAAAGAATCGACGGTCACAAAATACAACAGCGATATTTTGGAAGTTGGGCGGTAAAATGCCAAACTTAGGATATATAATATTTTGGAAGTTACTCCTCCACTTCCAGTAAATGCCACCCACCTTCACAGCGCACGCTTTAAATTGCCATGAATTTAGCACTGTTTACCCATGTAATTAAATCACACATTACCCCGATTAAGATGTCTTAAATGGATATAAGTGTAAAGCAGTTAGTTTCCAAGGGAGAGAAAATCGCAGAGGTTTGTTGCTCCAAATCCAGCACTAAATAGCGGATAGCGTGAGCGCTCCGAATGCCTCCCTTTTATTTATTAGATGTGGAGCTTTGTTTCTTCCTTTCTGCCGGAATATACCTCCAGCAGTCACAGAGAATATTATGAGAAATATCTTGGAGAGAAGTTGGCGAAAGGAGTGACTTGAGATATGGTTTCAATTAATACGAGAATTATTGTTCTTTGCCTACGGTATACAAGAGCTTTTGGAAAGGGGCCTCTTAACTTGCAAACTTGGACATTCTTTAGCACTTCACAAGCCTATTGCAAACTATTAAATCCTCTAAAATGATGTAGCCTATATTACGAATACCAGTTTTAAAATAGGCACAGTGAGTTAGTTCGTAGGCCTACCTATTTTTAAGTAGATAGTATTCTCTATACAGAAAGGGTATATGCAGATTCGATACCATTTCGTCGAAGATATTTTTCTCCTATACTAGTTTGTTTATGCCATGGTCGTACACGAAGCGAAATATGGTCATTTTCATCGACATGCCGCGTGTCAAAGTGAATATTTGTTATTCCGTAGACGGATTTGATGGCAGTTACATGCGCTAGTTTTTTTTCCTGGGAGTAGTAATCCTATATCTACAGCTACCTCTTGCATTCGAACAAAAATCTACATGGATATTCGAAAGAAAAACATAACAAAAGGAAGTACTCACGGTGGTAGTACAAAAGGGGAAAATATAAACACTTTATTTGCAGATGTAATAGCGGCGTATGCGGAAACTCAATAAACTAACAAATATAGTAGTAGTGAGTGAGCATAAACTCCAACAGAATGGATGAAACGGGGCACTTGGTCGCGTGGTTTGTGCTTGAAAAGAATTGGTTTGGGAGGAACTTTTTTGTACGGGAGAGAGTATAAAAGACTCCGAAGAACCTTTAAATGGAATCATAAATTGAGCGACATAAAAGTTCTCACAACAAAGAAGAAACTGTTTAGGTAATTGAAGTACTAGCGGAATGAATGTAATTTCATCTAATGCATGCACATAGACCCGCTAAGAAGTAAATCACGGTCTGAATTAAACAGCTCAGGCTCAGGTGTTTTGAAATTAGATGAATTCAATACTCACCGCAAAATGCAATGCCGAATAAATTAGGTTAGATTGTTGCATCACATTTTGTAAATTGAAAGTCTCTACATTTTATATCTTGGAATCCTTTAGTGAAAAATTGTAGGGTAAGCTCTGAGTTGTTAGACAGTTCCACATTCTAGATCAAATATGACTTCTTTTCAACTTTTTAAATCGTTATTTCAATTGGTATCCATGATACTTGCAGGTATCATGGATACCAATTGAAATAGTGATCAAATCTGTAAAATTATATCCCTATTTCTTATTTTTTTCAATTGTGGAACTGGTCGATAACTGGGAGCTTCCCCTTCTATTATCATTATTCATATACGGTTATAATACTAAGCAGCATTACATACAAGATAATGGTGGAATAGTGTTTCCATCTTGACTCGTTTCGCAGCAAAGTGAACTCTTGAAGCAGGAATGCTGAGACTCATCTCGACTCATGCTATGAGCAAAGTAAACACCGCTGCTGCCTGCTTAATTATGCGTCTTACCTGGCAGTTTCTGTGGCAGCAGGTGAACATTGGGGTTGATTAAGGGTTGGCAACGAGATGAAATATGCTCTGCAAGATGCGGAGATTATATACTGTGGCAGTGAGGCTAATCTTATTATATAAGAAGTTACTGCGAGTAGTGATATTGTATTAGCTAATCAAAATCGTACGCACCAACACTCACTATAATTCTGTTCTTTCCTTTGCAGATTTCGGCGATTGGAATGCAAAATTGAACTGCATTGTTCGGGTGAGTAAAGAATATTATTATTTTATTTCATACTCGAGGTTATTTCTGAAAATGAATATAGGCAGAATATTTCCAAATGGATGATGGTGTGTGATTGTGGACATAAAAGAGCTATAGCAAGCAATCTATTCCTTCTTAGGTGCTCCCATTATCATTCATTTTAAGGACAATATAAAACTGCAATAAAGGATACAGTGCTATCAAAGTACGGACTGTGTGCTGGAACTAAGCCTTAAAAACTCCCACTGAAACGACCCATTAAAAATGGTCGAGTATTCTTTCAATAGAGCATTTTATAGCTCTCAGAAGTACCTGAGCACTGTGCTGCTACTATAGAGACTACCTGAGGAATGAATACACTCCCTGCGACGCGGCCTATTTATGCTCTCTTGATGATGATTTGGAGGTGTGTGGCAACGAGTCGTTACGAGGGTTGTAATGTGTCGCCAGATGCGTCATCAATGGACACTTAATACGATTTGATGGATATGTGTGGGGAGAATTATCTCTGATGGATAGCTTTCTTTTCTGATACTGTGGTACGGGATGAAAGATCAAGAAGAGTATCTTCCCCATTGAGGTGAAAATAATTAGTCATCTGAAAATGAATAAATGATATTCTAGTTAAAATAAATTACTCTGAATTCATTACCGCACTGAACTTATAATACAATAAAATTGAATATAAATGAAAAATTTTACTTATCCAACATATAGAATACGAGAACAAATTGTTTATAAATCTTAGCTGAATGAGATACGTGGCGTATTTCTGAAACAAAATTCCTCTTACGATCTATTACCAAATATTCGAGTTCTTTTCTTCTTTCACTCGCCCCTTATTAGACTTTAGTTGTATTTCGTACAGTTTTGTACTCTGAATTCTCTCCCATGTGTATTATCCATTTGGTTCAGACAGCGTTTCCTGTTTTCGAAAAGGTTTCAACTGCATATCATACACCCTTCAAACTTTACGCTTTTCGTTACCATTTCGGGTATAAAGTCAGATGAATTCTTCGAACCCTGTTTCTCTCTTCATTTTTTAAGATATCGGATTGTACCATTTTAATAATAGGAAATTTGGTTTTAAATTTAATTCTGTTAAAGGCTTATATTAAAAAAACGATGGTATTTTTCTCTAATTTCCAAAAAATAACAGATTAAAATAAACAATTATAAAATGGTTAGGTAGGATGTCATATTTCAATTTCAACTTCTTCTATAAAATGAATTTTAATTTAATTAACAGTAATAATTTCGAATGATTATAATAAGGAATGGATAGAGAAATGTATTGAAACCATTGAAGTTTCTACACCACGTGTTACAATATTCTTTCAAATTACCAATCTATAACATGAATTAAGAGCTTTAGAGTACTATAAGCCTTTTTCAACAAACATTTACATTATGAGAACTCTTGCGAACTGTTCAGACGTATCATCATCATTATTATCATCATTCAAAGAAGAACTTGGAATACGAAATGTCTCCGAAAACAAAAGAATTCAGAGTTCCCATTGCCGAATTGCACCCATTGTTACGGGCACAAATTTCAACATATACACAGTCCCATATATCTCCTCCGCCCATTCATATAATGCATCAAAAAGATCGTCCTAGACACTTACAATTTAAACTAAAGACTGGATACAAGAAGATTAACAAAAAACTTTATTAAGATTTTAATTATTTATACATAAAAAATTAGTTTTTATTCAACTCTTTTCGTAACCTTTTATTGATTAATGAAAACGATTT